>JARHVA010000569.1:4022500-4292500 GCA_037957365.1 Torreya grandis
TTCATCATCCTCATATACCTCAAGGTTTTCAGTAGCTGGTTCCTGATCATCATTTAACCTCTCACCAATATCAATCGAGACCCTACACTTTCTTAATTCACTCACAAGATTGAGGTACACCAAGTTTTTAAGGTTCTAACCACATATTTGAACTAGGTTTCACCACAATATTGGCAAGGAGGATTGGGGGCCTCATAAGAATTAGCTTATTGCATTACTAAGTCAAAAAAAGAAGTTGCAAGATATTAGGTATTATTATAATATTATTAGATTACATATATAACATAATATAATATATATATATATATATATATATGAACTACAAACTCCCAAACTTTAATTTCATGCTCTCATGTTATCAACATTGCAGTCTTGATTTGAGCAGCACATTAGAGGTGGAGCCCTATTGTAATAAAATTAGTTATCAAGACATATGCATCCACCCATGACAATAGGAAATGGCCAATCCAATATATTACCACCTTCCAAGTTTTATACCCCTTTATAATATGTGTAAGTCATTTCAATCCATTTATTACCTTGAATCTAGGAATGGTGTATAATATGGGGCCTTTATGGTACAAGATCACTTGAAATATTCTATCATTACTCACCATCATTGCCCAACTCACCTAGAAATATTTCACCACTTACATGTTTTATATGGCCTTGTCTTTCCCCGTAATTAGCCATTGCTCAATCTTATCGTGAAACATAATGCTTCCTCACTGCAATGAATTGCCACATTGTATCAAAAACCATAACCTCATTTTTCACTATCACATCCACCATAAATATAAGAGTATTGTTGGTTAAACCTTTGTGGTCAAAAAATGACATAGCGTTGATGATAATGGGTTTTGAGTAATACAACTTTTGATATTAATAATGAGGCTAAAGCAACATTTAATGTGATTTCACAACTACTAATAGGCTTTTCCTTTATGTTCCTTCTTGGAGTAAATTTACACAAAAATTAGAAACTCCTCAAAAGGTCTTGGACAAATTAATTGACTATAACCTCATATCCCTTCCTCCACCTATAAATAATTAAATGAAAAAACCACAACCCAAGAGTTTTAGATAATTACATCTATATAACATTGCTAACCTCTTCATTTTATAAATACTATTATGAAATTTAAAATTTAATTAAATGTGGTCTAATTATGGATTTCCTACTTATCAAAGCTAATGTAATTGTGTGGATCTCAGGTTTAGTTTTTTAATCTCTTACATAATTTATCAGTCTTAAAAATTAAAAGGAGATCAGACTTATTGCAGCCTACTAGAATTCATAACTTCTTCGATAAGCTGAGGATGACCAGGTTATTTTTCTAGCCATTAAATGTATCAAAGGGAATAAAAAATTAAAGTTTATAAAAATGGCATCTAAATCCATTGACATGAAAACAATGTTATAAAATAATTATTCTTCATCATTCTTAAAATATGCTTAACTCATGTTTTAATGAATCCCTTATACCATATCAACAAAGCATACCACACCTTGCTTCCAAATGCACTGACTAAGTGTCACAGTGATTCAATCTCATGATCAGATTCATGTTTTCCACCATAAAGTTTGAAATGCATAATCGTAAAAAAGTTTTAACATTGACCTATAAATTGACTTCACATAAAGGTATAACGGTTGGTTAGTTAGGCAATAACAATGAATGGTGATAACACTTGGCTCCTTAGATATAACTTGATTTTGCCAAATTTATCTAAAAATATAGATTATTACTAGATAATTTGAATCCAAATTCAATTTTCATCTCTCTAATATAATATTATAGTGTTTAGATTAAAGACAAATCCAACTTGAACTTGTGTGGAATCTAGCTTGAGACACAACAAGAGGCTCAAGTCTCCAAAAGAAAATTGCACAAGTAAACAAAAGAATCCCCACACACTAGGTGTTGGTGACATCCCAAGACACAAAATGTGTCCATGTCCTAGACATTTAAAATAAACCATCAAGGAAAATAAAAAGAACCCAACCAAGAAAAGCGTAAACACCAATAACTAGGGACAACAAAAATAAACGATTACAAGAGGATCCATAGATTGTTGTTACTCAGAATGTGTTTCAAATATTCTTGACTCATGAATTTTTTAAGGATTTCATTATCTAGAAGATTTATTACTTCCCCATCATGCTTCTAAGACTCCTAATTATCATTGAGTTATTTCAATTTGAGGTTACAAATCTAGACTCCTTAAGCCTTTGTACATGAATCCATGAGGTGGCCAAATTTCCTACAACATGAATAAATTTATTTATCCCTTTCAAACCAATTTTTTTGATTCCAAGATCCCAAATCAGAGCTTAGACAAATATAAGTGGGAATAATTTGATCTATTAAAACAAACACATAGAGTTTGGTCAAAATTATCCTTTTACATGAGTAGGCAGCATGGTCAATAGTCATAAGTGTACCAAAGACTTCTCTAATGCTTCTTAGAATCCAATCCTCCTAAAATTTAAGAGGGAGGCCATGGATTTCAATCCATAGAGGGATCTAATCTAACTTAAATTCTAAGTAGGACTAATTCAACCTCTAGGATTGAAGCATGAGGGTTGTCTTGCCCATCAGCCATGGGATTTCATTAACGATTTTCATACAATCATCCCTACATGAAAAATAGAAAAATAAGAAATCATTAGCAAGAGAAAAATTTTAACTCCTTCAACCCCAATCCACTTATTCTTTGTCAAATTCTTGATCTCTTTAACGTTATGCCTTGATCCAATGAATTTTCCAACCAGGGAATTACTGTATTTCTCTTCAGCCTCATCTAAAATCTTATTAGTAACATATAAAACTAGATTATAACTCCTCAAAACATTAGATGGGTGATTTTAGTCACCTCTCAAAGGTTATTTAATGTACTTAGGGTGTTCCTCTAAACTTTCCACTACATAAGTAGAAGGGGGATAACTACCAAGGCTTAAATGAATTGAACTCGACTTGCTAAATCAACTATAACTAATGCTGTCAAAGAATATTTAAAATTCTAATAACATGGATTAACAAATAAATTATCCTCCCACCAAATTTTTTTTGAAGGGAACATTAATCCAAATATTATATTGTTAATTATAGTATTAAACTATATTTTTATCATATAATACTTACTATAATTATATATAATAATATTATTATGATATTATTATTTTTAATTAAGTTTTCCGTATAAAAAACTAATTAGCATGAACATAATTAAAACCATTTCATTTAATTCCAAGTCAAGGGAAAATTCTTCTTTCATTCATATGATGGCATTTTTTCAAAGCCTCTTTATTTAAATGATGTCTTATTCCAAACACATTGACTTCTACTCAATTTATTATTATTTATAACCATCTCATGAAATGTGAGGTGCCTTAAAAAAGAATGGGTTCGAATGAATGTAGCTAATGAATCAACAATAGATTTTGATGATGTTCACAAGACCAACAATGTATATGAACTAATCATCAAAATTTTAAGTCTCACTATGATAAATAAAAATGCTTATTTTAGATTCAGTTAGTTTAACATTCACTATACTATTAAGAGTTAAAATATTAAAAGACATCTATATATTCCCTCCATTCTTATTCAAACACTTTGTAAATATGATGAGTAATACATATATACATATTAAACAATAAAAACATGAATGTTTCATCTCACAATATATATAATACTAAGGATGACCCTCACATAGATGTCATCCATATAGAAATTTATTTGTTGACACATACTTCACATTGGAAAAAAGTCCATGTCCCTTTATGGTGTTTGACTGTTGAATTTTTATGCTTCTATTGGATATTCCATACCTGTACTCATCATATTTGTTCTTTTTATTGTTAATAAATTTTCTTCAATGTTAATGTGACTTGTAACAAACTAAGACCAGAGGCTACATTGCATGATATTTTAATTCAAGGCAAGCTGGGTGGTGATGGTGAGGAGTAATGATAGGGTATTTCATGTGATATTAGACACCATAGATCCCATATTCATAAATGGGTATGTCACTTGTAAGGTGGTAACATCTTTAATTGGCCATTTTCTATTATTAAAGGTGGATGAGGATGTCATGAGCATTGATTTAATTATGATAGATATCCATGTCCGATGAGTGTTTCAAATCTGCATTAAAATTTTATGTCTAATGAGTGTCTTGAATCGACATGAGTGTTGTTAGGAACCCCTTATCCAATGGAAGCACAATTGATTACTTTCTTATAATAAATTAAACACAGAATTATACCAGATGATTAAGTAATTAGAAACTTGAGACAACAAAGAATTTGAGAGACAATTCACACTCTTGTATTAAATACTATTAGAATAAAATACAATAAGGAAGATGCCACTTCTTCCTCCACCTCAAAGGCTTGCCACACCTCAAGACCTTCTTCCCTCTCTCTCTTGCTCAACCACAACAACTCTACAGCCTGAGTTATTATCCCCTCCTTGAATGCTTCAGCTGATCTCCTTGACCTTACTCGTTGCTTCAATGCTTTTACTTGCCTGCTTTTATTACAATACATGTCTCATGGGTCTTTAAATAGGATCCCATGCATACAAAAAATAGAACTCGAATTACAATAATTAGACACACAGCTCGTGACTATAATTAGCCCTTTAACATGCAAACACTCGCTTCACTTAACTGACTATTCATCAACAGTAGTTCTGGAACCGCCACAGGTGACCGACGTCGGCCGACTACCTACCGACGTCGATTGCCTTCTGCACTGTATCTAACCGATGTTGGTCATACTGCCAATGTCAGTACTTCTGAAACTCAACAACCTCTTCATGTCTACAACAGTTGAAGCTTTTAGCTCCACACCCTAACAGGTGTCACATATATAATCATAACTATTAGACCCTATCCAATAATTGGTCAACTTTCCCTAATTGCCCTTTATAAAAGGTTATGGGTTATATCATATACGTGATTTTTTTTATATTTTTGGTAAAATGGTTTTTTTAATTTATCTCATAAGTATTATTAGAAGTATAGAAGGAATTTTTTTGAAAAACAAGTATAAATTAATTTTTTATCGTCTTAAATTCACCCCCAAAATTTTTTGGATGGTTTTTTTTAAGATAAATTATATTTCCATAGCCCATTAAATTAAAATGTAAATTTTTGGTTAAAACCATGTAAGATATTTTTAATCAATGTATTGGATCACACTCCATGAACCATAATGAGGGTATTTTTTTTCTAAGAAGTTGATTTGTTTTATATTTGATCTTTTGACTTAGTTTGGCTAAGTTTTATCCTTCACAATGTGCCTAACTAACCTTTCATATATGTTAATCCCAAGTTATTCATTGTCACTTATTTATTGATCACCTTATCCTTTTGTACCACACTTAAACTCAATTACAATAAAACTCAAGATATAGATAATCTAAAAGTGGATATATTCAAGCACAATACATAAATATTAATTGTTTACCTAACCAATATTATTAACTATATTATATCCAATGGATTTCCTCCATCTTGGACAAATCATATCAACCACATGATTCACAAATTTGGAGACCAAAATGATCCTAGTAGTTATCAAACCATCATGACTGGTCATACACTTTAAAAACTTTTTACTATTGATTTGGAAATATGTATCTCTAGATGCACTAAAGCTAAAATTTTGAGTGCTAAGGGACAAGTAGGATTCAAGAAGAATCATCACACCAGTGATCATATTTTCACTTTGACCTCTGTTATTGAGGAGGCTCAAGATAAAATACACAAAGTTGATTTTTATTTTATATACTTTCATAAATAATTTGAAACTATTCCTCAACATTTTCTCATTGATAGACTCAAGGATTTGGGTCTTTTTACAGCAAGAATATCACTTGTTATGACACTCTACAAGTCCATTATAGGTAAATTGCATATAAGTGTTGGTAAGATAAGTGGGGTGCAAAGGACCATTAGGGTTAAACAAGGATGCCCACTCACCCCAATTTTTTTGTCCAAATATAGATGAACATGATGAAATAATATCAAGTTATCTAGGCAAAAATGGTTGTTAATGTATAAATTTTATACTATTATTCTTCTTTTTACTCATAACATAATTTTGATATCACACTCAAATGAAGGTCTCCAAATAAAACTACATATCTTAGCATCATTTTGTGATACACATGGTCTTGATGTGAATCTTGATAAAACCAAAGGTATAGTTTTAAAATCTTCAAAGAATAACAATAATCAAGTTTTTCTTACGTAAAAATGTCAAAGGGTTGAGATGGTCTATTCATATGTATATGTAGGGGTGTTTTTTTTGGGGTTACAATTCATTTTATCACCATTTTATGAGACTAAACTAAGAAAAGGGTTTATTACTCTCACCAATTTTGATAAAAAATACTTTCGACTTCAGTCAAGACATCTAGATAAAAACTCACCTCTTTCACTCAATTGTTAGGCTTACTCTTCTATATGGGACTGAAATGTAAGGGCCTTACCTTAGGAAATTCAATCAAAGTTGAATTAAAATAATGCTTACCTTGACATTATGCAAGCATCTTCATGTTAAAAGATAACTCCCATAAGACATCATTCTCTCTAAATTTAGCACAACCTCACTCATTAATGAATGTGATCTTGTTGTCCCCAAAATTTTACTTTGTCAAGTTTTCCTAGTTTTGGTACCAACATGAAGCCTTCATTATTAAGTCTAATTTTATCTTAAAAGTAATCTTCCATACTGAGCCACTTTTCCATAAAATCGAAATGCACTTTTCATGCCCTACATGCCTAGAAGATCAAGCCAACACAAGCTTATGGGTGTGTCAGACATGAAAGTATGATTAATTTGTGCATTGGCATATTTTCAAACCCAACACAACTAGGAGGATGAGCCAACCCAACCCTTTGGGTACACTAGATGCAATAACTAACCCATGTTAGAATTGAATATGATTTCATAGTTGGCACACCTAGGACACTGAGTCAACTAAGATGTAAGGGCAAAAATATGCACTCACATGTAAAAAGGGTGGTAGGTGCTACACATTGATCTAAGAACGAAATAATATATATATAAGGTTTAGGTTTTCTCCAAAAACCAAATTGTGCAAAGATAATTCTCTCACCCCATGTACCTGCACTGCATGTAATATCCACACTTTTTCCATTTGAGTTTTGAAAAAGGGTGGATCATTGAAATCATAGTCAAAATCTTCATTTTTTGTGAACTTCTCATTCATACCCCTTTCATTAAATTTCAAGGGTGTTTTGGGAAATTTTCAAGCTCGTGGAATATTGACATATCTTGTGTACACTAGAGTTTTGATTCTCTCCTAAAATCTCCTAGAAGGGTATTAGAGGGTAAAATTTAATTTTTCATTAGCATTACCACATGATATTCACATCTACATAAGCATTTTATGCCTCTAAACCCATACAAAATCTCAAATATCTTATCAAGACTGACTTCCATGCTGCCAAAAAAATAAATATTAAGTTCAAGTATATGGATTTTGAGCCCATATATTTTCTTGATATTGATGTGATTGAATTTGGTGACTCATAAGTCAATCACATTGATTTGGAATAATTTTATCACACGATCAATCTAAAATCCTCTATGATCCATATATCAAAGTAGTTCAGTCATGAAGTAGTCTGCGTAAATCTACTAATTTTTATGTCTTTATACATTGAACAAACTTAGTGTTCATCTATGCACACCACTGTGATCCATATATCAAAGTAATTTGATCAATAGGTGGTTTAGTAATGGCCAAGTTGGAAAATTAATCCATAAATATCACTTTCATCATGTGGACATGGGGTACATATTCAAATATGATTGATTAAACTTAGTAAAAAAAGAAACAATTCCAAAATTAACTCCTCTTGATTTAGATAATGGTGGTGAATATAATTTAAATGAATTTTTAGATTATTGTTGGGAATATGGAATAAAATGGAAATATATAAATGCTTATACTCTATAGTAGAATGAAATTTTTGAATGAATGAATAAAACTTTAGAGGGCATGGCTCAAATTATATTGCCCTATAAATAACTTGATGATAACTTTTAAGCAAAAGCCATTGGTATTCTAGTGTATTTATGGAACAAATCTCCTATAGCTGAAATTTTGGGTAAAATTCCATATGAAGCTTGGCATGGGTTTAATTCAAGAGTTAAACACTTGATTGTTTTTGGACATACTTAATTTTCTTTAGTTTTTATTGGACACAAAACTAAGTCAAAACCATGAAGTAGCAAAAGAATTTTTCTTGGGTATTCAAAAACCAAAAAGGGGCATCATTTGCTTGCACATGATACAAGAAAATTCTTAGTGAGAATGGATGTTATATTTGATGAATTTTCTAATATTAACATTGTAGATATAGACCCATAATTTGACAAGTTAGAAAGGAAAATTAAAAAATGTGCTAAGAGATTGCAATAATGAAGCTAACTCTCATAGATTGTGGTATGAGAAAAGTATCCCTTACATTTATTATACTTCTTCAAGTACTTAAGAAAATCATGAATTATAAAATGTTTAAAATTATATAAATATTCCTCTAAATGGTGCACATGAAGATAATTATGATATTCCTAATCTTGACAATTTATAACAGTATATAAAATGAGCTCATAGTACTTTATATGACTTGACAATAGATGAAGTTAGTAACATAGGTCCCAATATTTATTTTAAATAGGTAAATTAAGTAGTGGTTGTTACTACTTCCACTGATCCATCCATTTTTTAGGAATCTTATATCGAATAGGTTTGGAAAATTACAGTGCAGAATGAGTATGATGCCATTCTTAAAAATGATACTTTGGTTTTGATTGATCGTCCTCCACATGTTCAACCGATAGGATGACATTTTTTATAGGGTAAAGTATAAATCTAATGAATCCAATGATAAACATATGTAAATTATTATGAAAGGTTATGCCTGACAAGAAGGAATTGATTATGAGGAAATGTTTACACCAATTTCCAAATGGCACACTATTCATCTGGTTCTTACCTTAGTAGCATATAATATTTGTAAATTACATCAAATAGATGTCAAAAGTGTTTTTTTGAATGGTTATTTAAAAGAGAGGAAGTTTTTATGACTCAACCCCAAGGTTTTGATAAAGTGGGTGCTGAACACAAGGTGTGTAAATTAATCAAAGATCTCTATGGGCTCAAACAAGTACCCAGGGATATGTTTGAAAAAATGGATTCCTACCTACAAAAAATTAAATTTGTACATAGTGAATCTAATGATACTCTATATATTTGTGTGCAGGGAAATAAGTTGGTAATTCTCATTCTTTATGTCGATGATTTATTTATCATAGGAAATGATTATCATCATAATAGGTCTATGAAGAAAGAACTAAAAGATGGGTTTGAGAAAATAGATATTGGAAATAATTACTATTATATTGGTATAGAAGTCACTCAAAAAGATAAAAGCATTTTCATTTCTCAAATTAAGTATATTTTTTAGACAAGTTTAATATGAATGATTGCAAACCTATGCTCACTCTGATGGAAATAACTTAAAATTGTCTGAAGGTGATGGTAGTGCAGTTTTTGATGCCATCAAATAAAAGCAATTAGTAGGAGGATTAATATAATTGATAATAACCAAGCCTGATATATTCTTTGTAGTGGGAATTTTATTAAGGATTATACATGAGCCAAGAGAAGTTCATTGTCATGCAACAAGAAGAGTAATTCATTACCTTTAGGGAACAAAAACATATGGCCTTGAGTACCACCGCAACAAGAAATCCAAACTTATTGGATATTGTGATGCAAATTTTGGTAGATGTGTGGATGATAGAGTATCTGCAACATGGTATGTTATGTATATGGGTTTAGTTTCCATTGCATGGTGTTGTAAGAAGTAGGATATTATGGCAAATTCATTAGTAGAATTAGATTACATTGCAGCATCGGATTCTTCCAAAGAAATTATTTATGTACATCACATCCTTGAAGACCTTTAAATTTCTTAGATTGCTCCTACACAAATATGCATTGATAATCAAAGTGCAATCAAGATGTCAAAATCTAGTATTTCATGCCAATACCAAATATATAGATGTCAAATATCATTTATCTGCAAATTTGGTGTCTAATAAATCACTTGAACTAATATATTTGCTTATTATAGATCATATAGGTGATATTTCCCAAAAACTCCTTGACATTATAAAATTTGAAAAATTCATAAAAATGTTTGGAATATGTCCAAAGAACTGACTTTGGATCATAGAGGGGTTTGTTAGGACTTGTTCTAAAGTCTTAGTAATAGTTTAGGCTAATGTGTTTGTAATAAATTAAAGGGGCATCATTCTTATATAAGACAACCCCTTTATACATTTTGTTAAGTTAGAATATATTAAAGTTGTAATGTTGTTTTTGGTAAACAATCACATATAGAGTTACGTTTTTAATTATTACCTAGTTGGTTTTTTATCGATCTCTTGGTAAAGCTATAAATATATCTTATCTTGGTTATATAGAGTTAACGGTTTATAAAAACCCTTATGTACATGAATATTTTGAATTAATAAAATACTTGTGATTTACCTATTATAAACACAAGATTATTCTATAGTAAATTTCATTTGCTAGTTTACTCAAATGTTATCATACCACATGATTTTCACATCTATATAAGGATTTTATGCATTTAGACCCCTAAAAAAATTTAAAATATCTAATCGAAGTTGTTGCTAGTAAAAAAACAAATATTAAGTTCAATTACATGGTTTTCAATCCCATTTATGTCCTTAAGATTGATGTACTTAAATTTGATGGCTCCTAGATCAGGGACATTGATTTGGAATAATTTCACAAGAGGATCAATGTGAAATACCTTATCATAGTGGAAACCCTCTTGACATAAAGTGGTCTACTTGAAGCTACCATTTTTTTCATCTTTATATAATTCACAAAATTAGTGTTTGTCTATGTGCAACACTATGATCTATATATCAGAGGAGTTTGGTCAATAGGTGGTGTAGTAATGGCTCATTTGGATAATGAATCCATCAATATCACTTTTAGGATCCAGCTTCAAGACACATATTCAAAGATGAGTGATAAGGTTGGATAAGCTATTTGGGATTAAAAAAATATTGACAAACACCTCTTGGTCATGAATACATGATGTATGACATGAATCAAAGAACACATAGATATGACATAAATATAAAAGGCATTAGGCATATTTCACGTAATATGTAGTTAACTAAAATAACCCCATGCATCGAGAACAACCCATGTAGGTTGTATAGACATTTTAAACCATACGACCATATGGTCTATGGAAAAAAATTAAAATAAAAAATAAAAGCCATAAAAAATGTGTATATGTGGTACAAACTATACCTAGACAAGATATTGATACCTCCAAAATATATATATATATATATATATATATATATATATATATATATATATATATATATATATATATATCCAAACCCCTATCATGTTTATCTTCAATATTTAGGTTTTATTTCCATCTAGATGTAATGGTAAGGGTTATATAACTCTATGACACATTTCTTTAATAATAAGTCTATCCAAAAATTCAATTTTAACTTTTTAACACAAATACAAATGTATTTGCATCATAATTTGTGCCAACATATGCCATAGGTTATAAAAATAAAATCCCATCATCTAATTGGTGTGATTATATAAAAATTGATATGAACCATCCTTGGATAAATATCAGATGGTTTAAATGTATTTTATATGGAAATTTTGTGCTTGAAATACTAATTAATAATTAGAGATAAAATACTTACTTTGAAATATTAAACCCATGTATTTTATGTTGGTGAAGGTATTTACTACACTTGTTTACTTCATCTTGATTATGTGGTAATTAGGTATTTACTAGGTCATTATGGCATCATCATGATGTCATCATGCACTTAAGAGTTCATGGGGTGGCATAGTGAATGAATGAGGTTATCCATCCCACTTGGTCCCCTGAGTGCTTAGTCCACTCATGTCACTTTTCCACTGTGTTCCCTCAGTGCTATATCCACCCATAGTGGAGGATCCCACCCACTCACCTTGTCTAGCTGAGTCATCATGCAATCAACTAGCCTATTTATAGGCATGTCCTCCTATCCCTTCAAGTGAGCTAGAGAGCCATTGCTTTTATGTAGACTATGAGGAGTCTAGTTTACTAGATTAGCTTAGTGAGTTGTGACAGTTGTGAGTGATAGAGCTATGAGTTATGTGAACCCCATGCTTTGTACATTTCCATTATTGAATACAATCTATTACATTTTTTACTCAATCTTAATTTCTTGCTTCAATATTTTTGTGATCGCTCTATAGTCACTAGTCTTGGACATTTGATTTTGGATGATTCTCACATTTTATTTTTCTTAATAACATGCATCAAATACAATTTGATAAGAAGAGTTATCAATCTAGGTGTTGTCATCATCAATGTTTGTGTATGAAAGCTAAGTATGCTTCATTTTATTTATCTTTGATTTCATTTGTGCTCGTATTTTGTAGGTCTACATCTCTCCAAGATCGTCCTACCACTATGTAACCTAAATCCATTCTAGGGGATCTAAGATGGACATAATAAATGGTAGTTTTATGTTAAGTATTTATGAAAGCAATGGGACACCTAACTATGGTGGAAATATATGATATATGTTTATTTATTTTTAGAAAGTAATATTCTAGTCTTAACTTTGTCCACTGGAAAATTTTAGATTTGCAAAAATGTTTCTAGGGTTATAGACATCAATGAGAACATGAAGCATGCATGAATGGGTATCCAAGAATAGGATAAATTAAAAAAAAGATTATGATATATTTTTTTTGAGGTAATGATTGGTTTTTTAGTAGTTTTTACATTTCATGAATGTTAGAAAAAATATTATTCCATTCAATAATTGATAACACTGTACACACCCAAAAATTACATAGTGCAACATTTTTAGAAAAATCCAATGATTATGTGAGGAACTACACCTATATATACTCAGACCCAAATTTTTTATAGTCATTATATATTTTATACCCTCTTTGACCACTTTTAAACCTCTGAAATTGTTTTTTTTGAGTTCTTTTACCTTCATTTTTTACTTTATTCTTTCTTCTGACGAAATAATTGGTTCCCATTACGAGACCACCAATCTCCCTGATAAAACCATCCCTTCTAAGACATTTTTTCCATGTTTGTTTTGTAAAATACTATGAGGAAAGTTTTACATAGGTGGTGGTTTTTTTATTGTCATGAAAATCTCGTCATTGATTATAATAGTTTCATAATTGACTATAGTGGTTTCATTTTTGCCACCTATATAAGGTGGTTATTTCATCACCCTTTGCATATTTTTAAATTTAGTGTTTGAGAATTCAATTTCCATGTGTTCCATAAATTTAATTTTATCAAATATTATCTCTCTCACATGTTCTAATATTGATTCAAGCTCTATTTAAATATCACATACAACCTTTTCTTCCTTTATAAGTATTTTTTCATCCATAGTATTATGAATACAATATTTGAGTTAGATATTGAAGCTTTGAGTCTTAAAAATCCATAGCCTACCTGATTTGATTCTTGGAAAGAGCATTTGCTTCAGTTTGCGATCATCTTCATGTTATTATATGTAATATTGGAGAGGAGAATTCATGAATCAACAACCAATTATTTGCCTTTGTGGATTAGACAAGCTACCATTTAGTTGTTCTTATTTTCAATATTGTGTTCATATGTCCTTATTTTCTTTTCATCCTCTTTCCTGAGAGTTCCAAGGGTCATGATTAAGAAAACAAGAAGCTAGCATACATGATGATAGAATATTCACTACAAAAATATTCTTACCTCCACTTGGTCATCATCATTAATTAGGTTAGGGGGTTTTATTTTAATTATTAGATTAGATTAGATGAGATTATTTGATTATTACATTGGAATTATTATTCAAAAAACATAAAATAAATTGAAAGAAACTTCTCCTCTCTTTCATCTGCATAAAAAAGTAGTTCAGATATTTAAATTATGCTTGCATGTAGAAAATTTTGAAACCATGTAGTTTGCATCAAAACTTAAGGTATATTAATTTGAAAATAAATATATGCAACCAATTAAAAACAATTCACTCTCATTTTTAGAACAAGCATACAAAATTACACATGCACCTAGAAAAACTGAGACAACCTTGACATATATTCCTTTGAGTTAAATGACAGCCAATCTATTACCTACATATATTCCCCCTCTATAAATATCACTTTAAGATTCCTTATCTAATTTACTTCCACCTTAATAACACATGTATTACAAGTCCACTTATCTGTATAACTTCTATCCAGCCTACTACACCTCAACTTATCAACTACCTCCTTTCCCCCTAGTAGTTTCCCATCCCCTTCTTATCCTAATCTTCTTCTCCAAGCCCATCCCACTATGGCTTTGGTGGAATTTAATACTATATAGACTTAATCTTAATATTTAAAAGAGACCCTCAATCAAAATTCATGAGGAGTTCTCTTACCACATCCCCTACATGACCTCTCTAAGTTCAAAGGGAAGGGAGATCCCAATGTGCATGTCAAGGTATAGTAGCCACTATTTGAGATATTCTACCTTGGGATGTGGTGGTTGAAAAAATATTACCAAAGAACATTAAATTAATACCCCTTGATTTTTATTATCTTATCCCTTGAGGATATACCTATTCCTTTTATCAAATCATGGCAAAGTTTGTCAAAGTATTTATATGAACAAACTCCTCAAAACTAGCATACAAGAATTATTACACATTAAGCAAAAACACAATAAATTTTCTACCCATTTCATTAAGATATGGAGACAAGTTTTATAATAATCTTCTAGTGCACCACACATGGACCAAAGAGAACTATGTGATCTCTTCCTACATTCACTTGACAAGGAAATAAGAGAAGATGTTAAAAAATTCCCCTATTGATCCTATGAATAAGCACTTGAAAGTGATTTAATAATTAACCAAATGACAATTAATAGTGGCTATAGAAATTATGAAACTAACAAGAATCTATTCATCCCAAATAAAAATTATGGGGGTTACCAAAAAGAAAACAAAAATAACCCTAAAAACCAAGGTCCTAAGGTTTTGAACAAGAATCAAAGGGCAACATTGGAAGGTGTGATAGACCAAAATAAGAGGCCAAACTAGTAAATAATTATCTCCTAAACCCATGAGTAACAATAACAAAAATATGAGTGTGAAGAACCAAACCCTTAACCCATATTTCATGTGATTGAATTTAACCATGCATCACCCTAAAACATTCAGTTTTAGAACCAGTTTCAACATGTTGTCCACTATCTGCAATATCAAAATTAACCCTTTTAATAAGGCAATAATCCAAAAAAATTTGGTTAAAAAAACCAAATACCTAGGGATTATGATGTTAATGTCTATTTTATTTTACATAAATTTTTTAGACATGATACTCATTGCTACAAACTTAACCTATAGTACATCTAGGTATATGAGTGGCTGACTTGTGGCTTACATACTATTGTGAAAACTAATTACCTAGTGAATACTATATTATTGAGTCTTATTAATATTAATTATAAACCCAGGGCATGTACGCTTTTCAAGGATGTCAGCACTATATATGCATTATTGTTTCATAAATCAACTTGCTTTACTAGTTGCATAATAATGAATTTATGTTGAATTCACTAGATAGTTATACTATGAAACTATTATGATAGAAATACTACACACTTATAAATCACACATGCATCACACTTTATATAATTAGATTAATAATGAAATATGCTTACACACTCTTAACTAAGGAGGGTCAGGATCTTCACTACAACTCCTTTTGAGGGGGCCCTTCCTCATTTAGATTTGAGTTCCAATCCTTCTCTGAGAGATTTCTAAAAGCTTCTTACATAATCAACTTTCTCATTACTCAAATCTATAGTAATTAAAATTTTCTACAAAAGATTACAATTCAATGACTCCTATAGTTCTATTAACTATCCAATTTTCAATTTTGACTCACCAACTCCTAATATGATCTAGGTTATGCCATCAAATATAGAAGCTAGTTTATTAACTTCTAACCAAAGACACCAAACTACAAAAAATACAATTACTTTAGAAACTACCCCAGTCAACCTTCAAGTGGTTAGTAACTGAAGTTACTTGTTTTAGGCTTTACTAGGTTAAGGATAAGGTATTCTATTTTGTTGTTTTATTTCTTTTTGTCTCCTTCCCATTTTTTGGGAAATAAAGGAAGCACACAATTGATTATCAAGAAACTTAACATGCTGAAATTAACCAGAATACACAAGTAACTAGAATTCAGAAATAACACAGAATATGAGAGACAATACACCACTTGTATTAAAACTCTTCTAGAAGGAAATACAACAAAGAAGATTGCCACAGTTCTTCTTCCTTACACACCTCTAGGGCTCCCACACCTCTAGGGCATAAACAATAAATCTTCCCTCAAAGCTCTCTCTCTTACGGTCCCAACACACAACTCAAACACAGAGTTGGTGTTCACCTCCAACCAGTCAGTATCCACTACTGCTAGTACTCCAGTTTTCCACACACTCCACAAGTGCTCCACGTACTCCACAAGTACACAAACATACTTTAAGTAGATCTCCCCTAAACTACAACAACCTGCAACCCAATCTAATCTTACTTATGGAAGGATATTTCTTGCCTTCCTCTTTGCTTAATAATCGAGTACACACTATACTCCAAGTAGATCCCACCTAATACTGCTCCCTATTGTGTTGCTATCCTATCTGATCTTGCACACCTGTAAATCAATCTGGTTCTGCACACCTATGAACCTTAGACCTTGCACACACATACACCTGCAGATCAATGATCTTACTTACCCATGTAGATCTCCAAAAGTAGCCATGCGCACCCACTGACCAAGATCCTACACACTTGAAGAATCCTGCTAATTCTCCAAAACCAGCACCCACACTTGGCACTGATGTGGAAATAGGAGGAACACCCTTGCTCACCTCACACACAGAAGGAACTAACTTTACTCAACTCAAACTAGAACACTTTACAATACAACCAATGAGTCTCTTAAATAGATCTCATGCAAACAATAATTAGACATCTAATTACAATAATTAGATCCACAGCTTCAAGTCTAAATTTGGCTCTTGACATGCAAACACTTGGTTCGTTAACTAACTGCCCGTAAAACTTGTAGTTCTAAACCACACAGGTGATCGACATCGGTCCCTGTCTGCCTAGAGGTGACCGACGTCGACCGATCCCTGACCGATGTTGGTTGCTTCTCTTCTCTAATCCTATCGACGTCAGTTGATCAAACCGATGCTGGTTGCTCTGTAACTCAGCAACCTTCAGTAACCTCCTCCCCTATTTGCATCAGTGAAGCTTTTAGCTCCACAACCTAACAATCTCCCACTTGGAGATAAACAGCTGCACTGTACCTATACCTGTACTCTATCTAATCTCTTTCCTGGCTTGTATCCCTCTTCAAGATGAATCTTAAAGACCAACCACCACACATCCCATAGTGTACCTCCTATCATCCAAGTAACCTACTACATCTACATCTACAAACACATGTAGAAAAGAACTTGACCCTACATAGCATGTCGACCTGCTATTGGTCCCTCTCAAATACCTGAGAATCCACTGAACTGCCCTCCAGTGCTTCTTTCTCAGATCGACTTCAAACTTTCTGACAGCACCCACTGCTTGGGCAAACTCAGGTCTATACCAGACCTCATGTGATTTCAGACACTATATTGTCTAGCCCTTAGTGTGCTCCAGTTCTACATCCTAAACCTTGCCAACACCTGATTCACATTAGCTCCCACTGGAGACAAAATCAACTTGTGATCTCCATGTCTCCCATGCCAAAGAATTTCGCTGCTCTAAATTCCTCATGACATGCCACTGAACTAATCTTACCCTTAGCTCAGCAAAACCCTGTATGTCTGAACTTGCACCAAGCTCATCCTCCACATACAGTAATAGGATAATGTTGCGACCATCATCCACTTGGTAAGACAAACACAATGGTTATACTGACATTGACTAAAGCCTTTCTTTGTCATCTACCTGGTACCACTTGTCAGTCATGCCCCACTATCCTACAGCTACCTCAAGACCATATGCTTGGTCTTTCGTCTCATGTGTCCATTCTCTCTATTCTTTACTAAGGTATCCATTCGTCTCTGTGCTTTCATATCGACTGGAATCCCTAACAAATCTCCCACTTGGTTCTGCATTCTCATCATGCCATGCTCCCACTGTTTCCTAGATCCTTCCTACTCTGTAGTGAGCAACGAGTATAAAGAAGAGGAACAACAAATTTGAGGCTTACTTACCACTTCAGTCCTCCATATGGGCATTTGAGACTCCTTGACAGCTTGCTGTCCACCCAAAATCCATTATAGTGACCGACCTCAGTCACTACATAATCTGCATCCAACCGACATCAGTTCCATGCGCCTGTCCTGACTACCGACCCTGCCGACATCGGTGTCTCCTATTGCCGACGTCGGTCCTCCTAACCGACGTTGGTCTTACCCTGCCCAACATCACCGGCTTTGGTCTACACATGACCAACATTGGCACCTGTCTGTTTGATGCTGATTCCTCCTGACCGACGCTGGTACCTATGTTTTCCTGTGAGTGATGACTTTTTACCCACAAGCTCTCCATGGATCAAGACCCTGTCTAAACCACCCTGCTCAGAGTTACTCAGCCTTCTCCACTGATCTCTGTCTACCATCTCCTCCATAAACACCAAGGCTTTCCAGTTCTTAAGCCTGTCAAATATATCAGTCTTCCTCTTAAGAACATGCATCTCCTTCTTGCTCATGTGACCAAGCCTACAAAGCCACGTCTCTACAACAGAAGAAGAATCAGTAATATAAGCAAGTAGATAAAGAGTACCTGCTTTCTTACCACCAGCTAATTTAAGTGCATCTACTGTGAGAGTTCTTATGCATCTCTCATCACCCAACTTTATTGAAGACATTAGCCACATCTCCAAGCCTGGGACCTGCATGACCTCCTTCAACACCCATGTGTTGGCCGCCTGCAATTTCAGCTTCACTTCCCCTTTTCCAATTCTTTGGCAAGGCTCACCAGCTCCTCTCCTTGGGGCTGCATGGAAAGAGGCAAAAAAATCTATAGAACAAGATTCTAATTTATCTAGGAAACCTTCCAGAGCATCCTGTGCAACAACACCTGCAACATCTACTTTTTTAGTTCCTTCATGCTGATCTTCCACAAACCAACAATTTTCTTTTACCTTCTCTTTCTTTCCATAGGACCGTAATAAACCATTCATGCTTTTCAATTCCTCCATTCTTACCTTAATTTCTTCTACCATTACTCTACTCCCACTCAATCAGAAACCCCTGAGAGTGACCTGTAACCAAACACAAAACCTGCTCCCTGCAACCTTAGCTCTGATACCACTTGTTAGGAAATAAAGGAAGCACACAATTGATTACCAAGCAACTTAACATGCAGAAATTAACCAAAATACACAAGTAACTAGAATTCAGAAATAACACAGAATATGAGAGACAATATACCACTTGTATTAAAACTCTTCTAGAAAGAAATACAACAAAGAAGATTGCCACAGTTCTTCTTCCTTACACACCTCGAAGGCTCCCACACCTCTAGGGCATAAACAGTAAATCTTCCCTCAAAGCTCTCTCTCTTACGGTCCCAACACACAACTCAAACATAGAGTTAGTGTTCACCTCCAACCAGTCAGTATCCACTACTGCCAGTACTCCAGTGCTCCACACACTCCACAAGTGCTCCATGCACTCCACAAGTACACAAATGTACTTCAAGTAGATCTCCCCTGAACTGCAACAACCTGTAACCCAATCTGATCTTACTTATGGATGGATCTTCCTTGCCTTCCTCTTTGCTCAATAATTGAGTACACACTATACTCCAAGTAGATCCCACTTGATACTGCTCCCTATTGTGTTGCTGTACTATCTGATCTTGCACACCTGCAAATCAATCTGGTTCTACACACTTGTGAACCTTAGACCTTGCACACACATACACCTGTAGATTAATGATCTTACTTACCCATGTAGATCTCCAAAAGTAGCCATGCACACCTGCTGACCAAGATCCTACACACTTGAATCCTACTGATTCTCCAAAACCAGCACCCACACTTGGCACTGTTGTGGAACTAAGAGGAACACCCTTGCTCACCTCACACACAGAAGGAGCTAACTTTGCTCAAATCAAACTAGAACACTTTATAATACAACCAATGAGTCTCTTAAATAGATCTCATTCAAATAATAATTAGACATCTAATTACAATAATTAGATCCGCAGCTTCAAGTCTGAATTTGGCTCTTGACATGCAAACACTTGGTTCGTTAACTAACTGCCCATAAAACTTGTAGTTTTGAACCACACAGGTGACTGAATTCAGTCCCTATCTGCCTGGAGGTGACCGACGTCAGTCGATCCCTGACCGAAGTCGGTTGCTTCTCTTCACTAATCCTGCTGACGTCAGTTGATCAGACCGATGCTGGTTGCTCTGCAACTCAGCAACCTTCAGCAACCTCCTCCCCTATTTGCATCAGTGAAGCTTTTAGCTCCACAACCTAACACCATTGTCCTTGTCTTTCTCATCTTTGGTAGCACATCCAAATTTCCTTGCATGTATGGAATCCATACAACAACTATGGTCCTTTCCAATCATCCATTCAGTTCCAAAGATAGTTAGATGTGTCCTTAAGATCTATTCACAACAATATTTCTATTTTTTATAGTGGCTATAGGCAACCTATAGGTGAAGCCTATAGTTACTAAAAGTACTCTATAATGGCTACAAGTAACCTATAGGTGAAGCCTAAAGTTATTGTGGGCAACCTATAGTAGCTATAGGTAGCCTTTAGGTGGAACAGATAGTTGTTGCAGGAAGCCTATAAGTGTTGTGCCCAAATGAGATCCTACAACCTTACGTTATCCTTCAAATGCTTTTTAAATAAAGTTACACAAGTACAATCTAATCAAGGAAAAAGTATCAATAATTCATAACATTATATATATATATATATATATGTATGTATATATATTATATATGTATATGTGTATATATATGTGTGTATATATATATGTATATATATATATATATGTATATATATGTATATATGTATATATGTATATATATGCATATATGTATATATATGCATATATGTATATATGTATATATATATATATATATATATGTTTATATATATATATATATATGTATATATATATATATACATATATATATATATATATATACATATATATATATATATATATCAATGCACACACAAAATCATAAATTCATTCATTCATTTGTAGAGTCATGGATGGTTGTGAGGATTTACATAGGAAAATATATATACTAGGTATGGATGAGGCTTATAAAATAGAGTAATTGGTGGCCTCATCACATACCTTTCATATTATATCATTGCATTTCTATATGTTATTAATATGGTTGGTCTATAGAATAACCATGGCTAAGAAGATTATATATAAGAGGTAATAATTAGTATTTTATCATCACATTATGAATTATAGTCTTATTAAACTGTTATGAATGTTTCCCCATCAAAGGGACTTAGTCATAATTAACAAGTATTTTGATCTTTTGTCAATTATTTATATGGATCTAATTATTCTACTCTTATTTTTGTGATATATTATTCCATTAGTGAGAAAATATACGTAATATCATTACAAGTGGTATCAGAGCATCAATTCTGGCTAGTTATTCTAATATTGGTTTTTAGATCTAGTGTTATAGCAATCAAAAGAGCTGTAGGATCAAAAAATATAAGTTGTAATATGGGAATATTTTAATTTTTTTACCACTATAGTATTTTTAAAAGTCTTTTTTGGAAAAATAAAGTTTGGAATTTTTTTGTGCCCTTTTCAAAATTAATAGTCATTGGATTCATCTTGGGGAGATGATCACAATAGAATAATCTCCTAGTACACTTTTTAGGGGCCTAAAATCATCCCTCTTAGGGAACGTAGCTATTCATAAAAATTGTGGATGTCAAAAATGTCAAGACACTCCAAAAACTCCTCACAAGGATGACATGGAGTCCAAAACATCAGATTCATCAGTTTTTAAAGCAATTCAATAAATTCAATTAGATATACAAAGCATGGTGAGGAAGGATGATTTATATATATTAAAATGAGAATTAGATTAAATGAAGAATAAATTGTCAATTATGAGTGATTAGTTGACCACTTATGTCTCAAATATTATAAAATAATCTTTCACCAATATAATCGAGTTCTCATAATCCAAACAATTACAACTCGAATACTGATTTGAAGCATATCCTACCAAATGTGGAAGTGTGCAAGTTTTATGGTAAGGATCCATTCACTTGGATAAACCAAATATAAAATTTATTTGAACTACATCAAACGCTATGTGTAAAAAATGTGAGCACAACATCTTTCTATCTATAACTTGAGCATTTCATTTGGTATATTTGTTTGTGTTCTCAAATAAAAAGAAGGGTGATCCTATTAAATCTTTAGTGTTTACTAACATGTTAAATATGAACTATCATAATAAAGTCTCAAAAAACTACTTCGTTTAGCTAGCAGAGTTATGAAAAAATGTACTATTAAGGATTATATTCAATATTTTTATAATTTGTCCTTATGCATGGATGGCATTAATGAGAACAACATGACTGACTTGTTCTTGGGGGATACTCAAAGATATAATCCAACTTGAGGTTCACATGTTTAATCTACTGTCTATTTTTAAATACATGACATTCGTGTGCTAGGCATAGCAGAAAAGATTTGTCAAAAGAATGGATTTCACTCATGTCAGTGAACATAATTTCATAACACCATAATTTATGCAACCTAAAATATTGACCCCTCATCAAATTAAAGTGAAGTGTTCCAAAGGGTTATGTTTTGGCTATGATAAAAAGTGGAGTAAAGGACATAAATATGTTGAAAATACGTTTATCTACATTGAAAGAGACAATTAATATGAATACGATGATGAGGTCTCATGTGAGGGTATGGAAGAGCTAGAAGAGGAATTTGAATATTATCATCCTACTATCTCTTAACATGCCAATTTAGGTATAAGTATTCAAACTCTTAAGATGGTAGGCTTCCTCAATAAACCGAAGGTGAAAGTGTTTATTAACTCAATAAGTAAACATAATTTCATCAACAACAATTTGGCTACATGTTTGCACTATTTTATTTATCCAACTTCAAAATTATAAATCATGATTATAGATGGTTGCACAATAGACTATTTTGGAAAATGTCATAGTATTAATATTTCCATGGGGGACTACCAAATTGATTCTCCTATTTTTTGATTCCCATGGGTGGGGAAGGAATTAATTTGGGAGTATAATAACTCATGACTTTGGGCAAAATAGAGATTAATTTTTATGACTATTCATGTGCTTTCATTCTAATGTAAGAAATTTTAACTATAGGGATTATAGGAAGATTCTCCCCAATTGTTTAGCTCATATCAAATGATAAATATTATTTAAAAAGTATCTAAAGAAAATTTAGCACAATTATTTTACATAGAAGTTCAACCAAAAAATGTGTATACAAATCCTAAATTACAAATGGTTCTTGATGACCACCCAACAATTTTTGGCACAATGCCAAAAGGACTACCACCAACTATAGACAATGTTCATTCCATTAGATTGATTTTAATTAGGACACAAATAAACATCATATCATAATTTTATTCATATTCCCAAAAAAATGAAATTGAAAATATGGTATATGAGATATTGTAGGTAGCTATTATTTGACATCGCCAAAGTGAATATTCATCCCCAATAGTCATGATGCAGAATAAGGATGACTCTTGGAAGATGTGTCCCAACTATAGATAACTCAATAAGTACACCATCAAATGTATGTTCCCTATTCCAATAATTAATTATTTTTTAGATGAATTAAATGGTATTATTTATTTTACCAAACTAGATCTTCGTTTTGGGTATCATCAAATTCAAATTAGAGATGAGGGTATCCCTAAACCAACTCTCAAAATTAGTGAAAGCCATTATGAGTTTATGGACATCCCTTTTGGGCTCACAAATGCACCATTTACATTTTAGAGTTTGATTAATACTATTTTTAGGCATTTTTAAGGTAATTTGTGTTGGTGTTTTTTAGTACTATAACAACTTCAAGCTTATGTGAAACCTTATAAATGTATTTTTGGATTCCATGAGGTGGAGTACTTGGGTCACACTATTTCACATGAAAGAGTCAAATTGAACCCTAAGAAGATTAAATCTATGATGGAGTGGCAAGTGCCAAATAACCTCAATAACCTTCATTGATTTTTGGGGCTAATAGGTTACTATCACATATTTATAAAAAAAATATGGCAGCATAACAACTCCAATCATAGCTTGGTTGAATAAAAATTCCTTTCATTGGACTAAACTAATTACCAAGGCATTTGAGAAGCTGAAAGAGGCTATGTGCACTACTCTAATTTTGATGACCCATGATTTTTACAAAACATTTTTTATTGAATGTGATGCATCAGGATATGACATGGGGAAACTACTCATGAAATAAGGAAGACCCATTGTTATTCAAGAGTGGTCAACTCAGTGGAAAAAATAAGTTCAATCCAATCTATGAGAAAGAGATGATGGTTATTGTTCATACAATCAAGTAATAGAGACATTATTTAATGGGTAGACACTTTCAGGTAAACATTAATCATGATAGTCTAAAATATATTTTTGAAGAATGAATGACATTGAAATACCAATAAAAATGGATGAATAAAATGTTGGCATATGACTTTGAAATTATCTATAATAAAGGAAAATATAATGTGGTATAAAATGCACTTTCTAAGAGGGATGAATCGGTTAAATCATTGTTATGTGCAATGACCATTTATAAATTATATTGGTTAGAAGAATCAAGATTATAATGGGAGATTGATAAGAATACACAAGTCTTAATTTAGAATATTCAGCATGGTTTGGGTGTAAATGGAACACATTATGGTATAAATATAAATTATGCCTATGTAAGGATTTTATCCTCAAACACAAGATCATTCAGGAGCTTCATGCATATCCAATAGGTGGGCACTCAAGATTTTTAAATAAATATCATATATTTAATAAATATGTTTTTTGGGAAGGACTCAATGGGGATATATATGAATTTTTGTTAGAATGCATCATTTGTCAACAAAAAAAGGAGAAATAATTAAGACACTAGGTCTTTTGAAACCATTATCCATCCCTAACCAATTATAGGAGGAGGATTCCATGGATTTCATTAAAATGTTGCCAAGGTCTAAAGGTAAAAATATCATCATGGTAGTTTTGGATAAGCTCACAAAATATGATCATTTTTTCTCCTTATCATAGTTATTTGTAGTCAATATAATAGTTGTTTTTTTCAATACAATTAAAAATTTGCATATGACTCACAAAATCATTGTAAGTGATCATGATCCTATCTTTGATAGTAAATGTTAGATTGAGTTATTTTCATGTTTGGGTACTCAATTGGCTCATATTTTGTATTATCATTCTCAATCTAATGGGAAAACATATATTTTCAACAAATGACTAGAAATGTATCTTTGTTATTTTGCATCAGATAAACATGAACATTGGGTCTATTGGTTGCCACTAGTAGAATGGTGGTACAATACATTATTCCATAATTATTATAAAATATCTCCCTTTTTTTCACTTTATGGCTATCATCCCCCATTCATCACTTCATATTTGAAGTTGCAAGCCAAGGTTAGAGTTGTTGAGGAACCCAATCTTAAAAAATAATGATTGATTTTAGAAAACAATAATTGACACCCTCCCCGTAAATGGTACTAAAATGTTGTGTAGACTAATTACCCAATGAATACCATATTCTTGAGTCCGATTAACATTAATTATCAACCTAGGTTACATACACTTTTTAAGGAATTCAACACTAAATATGCATTATTGATTCATAAACTAGCTTGTTTTACTAGTTGCAGTACAATGAATTTATGTTGAATTCACCATATAGTTATACTATGAAAATATTATGATAGAAATACTTCACACTTATAAATCACACATACATCACACTTTATATAATCAGATTAATAATGAAATATACTTACACACTCTTAACTAAGGAGGGTTAGGATCTTCACTACAACTAATTTTGAGGGGGGCCTTCCTCATTCAGAACTGAGTTCCAATCCTTCTCTGAGAGATTTTCAAAAGATTCTTACAAAATCAACTTTCTCATTACTCAAATCTATAGCAATTAAATATTTCTGTAGAATATTATAATGTAATGACTTCTATAGTTCTATTAACTATCCAATCTTCAATTTCAACTCACCAACTCCTAATTTGATATAAGTTCTACCATCACATATAGAAGGTAATTTATTAACTTCTAACCAAAAAAACCAAACTAATAAAAATACTTTAAAAACTACCCAAGTCAACCTTCAATAGGTTAGTAACTGAATTTACTTATTTTAGGCTTGACTGAGCTAAGAATAAGGTATACTATTTTGTTGTTTTATTTCTTTTTGTCTCCTTCCCATTGTCCTTGTCTTTCTCATCTTTGGTAGCACATCTAAATTTCCTTACCTATAGGGAGTTTGTACAAAATCTATGGTCCTTTCCAATCATCCATTCAGTTCTCAAGGTAGTTGGATGTGTCCTTAAGATCTAATCACAACAATAGCTCTATTTTGTGTAGTGGCTACACGCAAGCTGTAGGTGAAGTCTACAGTTGCTACGGGCACTCTACAATGGCTATGGGAAACATGTAGGTGAAGCCTATAGTTCTACAGATAACCTATAGTGACTATAGGCAGCCTGTAGGTGGAACATATAGTTGTTATCAGTATCTTGTAAGTTTTGTGCCCAAATGAGATCTTGTAGTCTTATGTTATCTTTCAAATGCTTGTTAAATAAAGTTACACAAGTATAATCTAATCAAGGAATGAGACTCAATAATTCATAACATATATATATATATATATATATATATATATATATATATATATATCAATGTACACACAAAATCATAAATTCATTCATTTGTAGAGACATGGATGGTTGTGAGGATTTACATAGGAAAAGATTTATACTAGGTATGGATGAGGTTTATAAAATATAAAAATTGGTGGCCTCATCACACACCCTACTTAACCTCTTTCTTGACCTCAAGCAATCCTTGGTTGCATTTTGAAACCATATAGTTTTCTAAAATCAAGGGGCTTAGTGAAACGTGACCCTTCAAGGATATAGAAGCCTTTAGCATCATCAATGTTCTCCCATCCTTTCTTCTCAACCTCTTTATCATTCGAGACATTTCCCTCCCAATTGGGAATTGGGAACAAAAACAAAGGAGGTTAAAACATCAATCCTAACCATTTTACCCTTCTCCTCCTAACAAGCTCAATGTACTTGTATACTGTATGGATGGCCTCTCTAAGGTTTTGAGGGGAGCAAGGTTCCTTTCTTTTTAAAGCATCAGAGAGTTATACCCATCTATCAGGACAAGAAAGAAAAAATTTATTTCCATATCCTTCCATAAGACACAAGTAATGATTTTGAGCTTTTACTTATTTCCTTATGACCCATGCTTGTGGAGTACCTGAGTTTATGAAGGATATCCATTCTTCTATTACAGAATCTAGATTACCTGATTCACCCCTAATCATTAGGGTAACTTGTTTTTCTTTTTCTTAATACTCCTCTACCTATTTCCTTCTTGTTTCATCAAGAACATATGAAGAAAATGCATTCAACTGGACATCCCCCAAGTAGATGTTTGGATTCCAATCTGCATCACTGGGTATAACATATTGGTGGACATAAAACTCACTTAACTGAGCTTGGAGGTCAGGATCAACATGTCTATATACTTCAAAGAAATATTTTGGGTCAAAAACCATGTAGACTGATCATTATAGATCCTATCATATCTAAATTTAATCCATATATCTTCAAAGTAGATAGCATACACCCTAGAAGGTGATTTGCACTCCATTAACATTTCAATGGTTTCATGCATTTTATTAATCTTTTCCTTTAGATACTTGATCCTAGTTTCAGCCATTTCAAGTCTTTCTTTTAAGTCATATTGTTATTCTCTTATTTTAACTTATACCTTAAATATTTGTACTAACTTCTTGTAGTGAGTTTCATCATCACCAAATTATTCCTTAAGAAAATGCAGGTCATTAATTTCTACAAGTGTGGTAGCTGAAAGATCCACATCAATAACTTTTTCTGCTATAAGTGTTTTTATAGTGGGCAATGGAGGAGGAAATTTATTATAGAAGGGTACCAAAACTAGATTATGATCTATTATAGGTGTTTCTATGGCCAAGTAGATGAAGTTGTTGCAAGTTCCTCCAAGGAAGTTATTGTAGGTTCCTCCAATAACTTTTCTCTATCCATAGAAGGTTCTACAAGTTTTGCTACCCCTAGAAGTGTTTTAATGCCTCTCTTACCTTTCAATTCTATTATCTCATTCCTTAGCTTGTATATTTATTTCATAGCTTGTTCCAATGTTTGTAACTCTTAGGCATGAGGAAATATCCTTTGTTCTGCTTATTTTCCATAGTCTCTTCTTCAATCAATTCCTCTTCTACTACAGGCTGATCTATCACTCTCAATTCTTCTTCTACATACCCAATGTGTCTAAGGAGATAAATGTCTTCCTCAGCAAATTTGGATGGGTAGGGTGACTATTCTTCTTATTCCTTGGTAGATTCTTTATTAGTAGACCATTCTTCAATTTCAAATCCATTAGGGGCCTTTCAAACCCTGAGCTCTTTCTTTGGATTTTCATCCTCACTAATGTCTATGGGTGAGGAGGTTGTAGTTGTCTTTTGTTTATTAATTCTTTGATATATCCTAGGAGGAGGTCTCCTTCTTGATGCAGTGGGTTTCTTTTATTTAGTTTTCATCTTCCTTTTAGGAGTAGTGGTTGATGAAACTTGTTCTTCTTGTGCAACAGTTAATGGAAGAACTTTCTCTTATCTTGAAGGAGCCATGGTTTAAGAATCAATATATTGTGAGGAGATAGGCGGAGAAGGAATATGATATTATGGTCTTCCCTCCTTTATGTCAGAAGGAGATATGACTAGTTTCCTTCTCTTTCTTCTACCCAAAACAACTTGAGATGGACCCTCAGTAGTTATGGGTTGGCCAGTAACACTAATGCCCCCAATATTTTCTTGTACATTCTGTTGGACCTTCTCCTTAGGGGATTCTTCCTCATTATTACCCTCTTTTTACTAAGGTTCATTATTCTCTAGGGATAAATATTTTTCTCAACTTACATTAGGTCTGATAGAGTTTATTTTATGTTTAGTTATCAACCATATTAGGCAATGATGAGATAGGGATTTTTCAATACTCTTCTGGCACTCTTTAGACATCATTTTTAGAATTTACATAGGTGATTTAGACCATTAATGGTTCTGTCATTTCTTAAATGACTTAGAACTTTAAACTGAAGAGTATAAATTAGGAAATACCTTCATTCACAAGTCATATATATGATGATGTATGAAGCTATCTCCCTCCAGGCTGTAGGTAAGCTAAGTCTCTCCACACCACCTTTCTTTAGTGCTAGTCTTTCATCTCCCTGACAAAACTATTATTTGGCTTCTTGACCATTGGGTTTATATTGCCAGTTCTCTCCTATACTTGGCAGCCTAGTTGCCTGGCTCACTAGCTCTTCAATGACTAGGAATGTGATGCCATGTATAGTATCTTGGTCTCTAGTAAAGGATCCTACAAATTCCCTAACAAGGCGTTCTAAGAAATGCTATAATTTCTCAAAATAAGTGGTCTAACAAGCACAATTGAAGATAACCTAGCTGGCTTGGTCTCTCTAAAGTTGCCTATGATCCATGGGTTCTCTCCTCATAACTGACCCTCCTATTTTGCTAAGTTTAGTTTTCATATCAATTCTTTCAACCAATAATTGGAAACACTCTCTATTTGGATTATAAAAATATGCCTATAATAAAGTAGGGTTTTTTCAATAATGATATTTTATGGTTAAAGGTTGTAGGGTTGTAGGTTATGGCATGCTTTAGCTTTGCATGAATGGTTGTATTTGTAAGGGAAAGCAATGAATTTGATTTTTACCCTATAGGATATTATGGCTTCATTATGACATCTAATCCCACATGTATGGATCTTGTAGTACATAGTATTCTCACTCACAACATCCTCCCCCCACGTGAGTGATCACATGTCCTCAAATGATGTCAAGTGAATAGGAAGGAAGGGATAAAATGGGGTCATAATTAGGGGTATAAGTGTGGGTTGGGATGTCATCATATGGGTTTAAGTGTGAATTGAGGAGTATTAATGAATGGCATGTTTCATGATTTAATATGCTTTTTAATATCATACATGCTATATTAAAACAATGAATACTTTTCAATGATCAAATATATAATATATCTTTTTAATGGTTTACCTAAGGTTACATTGAGGATTTGCATGTGAGTGATTGACAGAATGCAATGATTATGCTTATATTTGTAATTAGACTAAAGTGGGCCCTTTTGGAGTAATTATGAGATCACATGATGTTAGGCTTCTATGGTACTCTCAATGCATTTATATGTGATTCATGATAGTTTGCATGGAACTAAAATAGGGGTCTTTGACTTGGATGAGAGATTATTACTCTCCTACCATAAAGTGGTTATTTATGAGCTAGGTGATCCAATTCAGGTGTTGTATGAACATGGAATAGGGTAGCTAAAGGTTCATTACTTTGTGATCTTCCTCTAAATGAGCCTACATGATTTGCCTGTGTTGTCTTACTGCCTATAGATTCTGCCTAGTGACTTTGCCTTATTATTCAAGTGTAGGCCCAAGCAAGGTTTTGACTTTTCTACTCTAATCCTCCTTCATTCCTCCTTTGGCTAGTCTAGTGTCTTCCTTATATGCTTGAAAGCTCATATCCAAGGTAATAAGTTAGAGTTTGGGAATAACTATCCTGCATGTGCTTAGAGAGATGTTAGGGTATGCCTGTAGCAACCAAAGATGGTACCTATAACAACTGCAAGGTTATGCCCAACTATGGTAAAAGTACCCACAATAGCTATAGAAGAGTTCATATTAATTAAAGGAGGTTCTTGTAGTAGCTACATAATATCTCATAAAAACTAAAAGAGGTGTTTGTAGTAGTTAAAAAATAGCCTTTGGCAACTAAAGGAAGATGAACAAGCTGCTTAAATTAATTGTTTAATTTTCATTTTTATTTTTACCCCTAAATAACCAACAAGATGGTTTTTTATTTAGGCCTATTTTATAATTATGGGAAGCTATTAGGCTAGTTTTCTACCCATAATATGCCAACAATGCCAAAAAAGGGTTTTCATTATTGGGTTTTTTTTTACTCTAATTTCTACCTGTAGTAGAATGTTTATTCTGGGTCCTTGCCAAGTCAATAGTGAGGGTGACTAGTTAAGGACCAAGTGAAGGTCTTAGTCTTCATGCCAAAGGAGGGATAAGATGTCCTCATCTCCTTCTTCATCTATGTGTTAGATAGTTCTCCCTTTTTTTGTGAGACATCATGTTAATCCAACACATCATTGTATCCATTTTGTAATTTTGTGTGTATGTGCTTAGAAAACTCCTTTTGAGTGAGTGGCTTTTTGTATAACTTTATTTTGTGGCCATTGACCAATAGACAAAATCTTACTAGATCAATGGTTTGAAGTTTCACTGCTTCATTTTCATAAACATGCTCAATCTCAAATAGACCAAGCCATCTAATCTGGAGTGTGCCCTTGTGATCCTTGTATATTGAATTAAAAAGAAGGGCCCAATCTCCTATATTGAATTACCTGATCTTAATGTACCTATTATGCTAGCTAATCTATTGGTGTTGTATAAGTTCTATGGTCTACAATGCCTATTTTTTATATTCATCCAAGGCATTCAGTTACATAAGCCTCTCTTCTTGTGCTTCAGATATATACATCCCAAGTGCTAGTGTTGTTCGTAATCTCATATGCTCAAATTCTATTAGCAAGATAATTTTATTCCCATAGACCTACTCATATGGATTGAAGCCTTTATTAGTCTTCTACATGATTTTTTAAGCCCAAACAGCTTCAAAAAGTCTAGACTCCCAATCCTTATGGGACATATTAATAGTCTTGGTCAAAATATTTTCTAACTCTCTGTTGGTGATTTCCACCTTTCCATTGGACTATGGATTATATGGATTTAATTTCTTATGCCTAATCTTGTATTATTGGACCAAATTAGTAATTAAACCAGTAGTGAATTGGGGTCCTTGATTAGTGACTATTTCTCATGGCACACCATATCTTGTGAATATTTATTCATAGAAGAAAGCTACCACCTTTTCATCCCTGGCATGTGTAAGAGCCTTGACTTCCATCCATTTAGTGACATAGTTAGTACATACAAGGATGTACTCTTTACTATTGTATTTTGGATTAAAATGTCCTACAAAGTCTAGGCCTCATTTTTCAAATGGTTCAAGTACCATTTGAGGATGTAAAGGCATCTCATTTGAACATGTAGGTCTCCCCATACACTGACATCTATCACAATGAGCAATATACCTTATTACATTTTTATGGAGTGAAGCCCAATAATATATTATATTCAATATTTTTATTTTTGTACACTTGGCTGCAAAGTGCCCTCCACAAAGTTCATCATGGTAGGCTTTGAGGATATCTAGAACTTCATCTTCTCTGAGACATCTTCTAATGATAGAGTTAGGCCCAGTATAGAAAATAAATCTAGACAACCACGAATACCTGCCACTTTTCTAAATCAAATCTCTTCTTTATTTAGGGAGGAAGTGTTGTGGGAGTAACCTTGTGGCAAGGTAGTTAGAAATATCAGTAGACTAAGGTGTGGTAAGGGTGAGGGAGAATAGGTGCTCATCTAGAAATAAGTCATTGACTATGGTATCTTATTCAGAGGATTATGGGTGCAATAAGAAATCAGCCATGACATTGTCCCTACCAGGCTTATCTAAAATGGTAATATCAAATTCTTATAATAAGAGCAACCATCTTATCACTCTAGTTGGGACAACTAGTTTATTCACAGGGTACCAAATAGTTGCATGGCCTGTATGAACAAAGACTTGATACCCTATGATGTAGTGATGGAACTTGTTGATAGCATAGATTACTACCAAGAACTCTTTTTCAGGAACTGTTTAATTTAATTATATTACCTGTAGGTTCTTGTTTACAAAATAGATAGCATAATTGAGTACTCCCTATTTTTTGCCCAGCACAACTCCTAGGGTAGTATCTAAAGTATCTATGTGAATATAAAATGAAAGCTTCCAATTAGGAGCACATAGAATAGGCGTGGTAGTTAATAATTCCTTCAATTGTTTGAAAGTTTTATCACAGGAAGGAGTCTAGATGAATTCATCATCTTTAGTCAAGAGAGTGAACAATAATGATACTACATTGTTAAAATTATTGATAAATCTCCTGTAGTAACCATCATGTCCTAAAAATCTCCTGACATCTTTCTATTTCTGAGGAATAGGGGATTTTTTTATGATGCTAATTTTTGTAGGGTCAACATCAATTCCTTCAATAGATACATGGTGGCCTAAGCCAATGCCTTCTATCATAAGCATGTAGAATTTATTGTGACTTAAAGATAAATGGTACTCCTGACAATGTTGTATCACTTTTTTTAAGTTGTTCAGGCACTCATCAAATGTTTCTCCATAAATAGTGAAGTCATCCATATAAATTTCTACATATTCATTTTCCATATCTATAAAGATACTCAAGACAACCTCAGGAATATTGTAGGAGTGTTACATAGCCCAAAATTGTAATATAGCATAAGCATAAATACCCTAGGGACAAGTGAATGTGGTCTTCCCCTTATTATTAATAGCAATGATAATCTAGTTGTAACCACTAAAGCCATCCAAAAAGGTAAAATATTTCTTTCCTGCTAGTGTGTCTAACACCTGATCAATGAAGGGCAGAGGAAAATGATCCTTTCTAGTTTCTATATTAAGTTCCCTATAGTCTATGAATACACATCATTCTTCATATTTATTTGGTAAAATAACCAAAGGTGAAACCCATTCACTATCTAATATTGGGTATATAAATCTAGCAGTCAGTAGTTTTTATAATTCCACTTTGACTATTTCTCTAAGAGCTAGATTCATCCTACATTATAGTTGTCTTATTGGTTGGAAGTCTTATTTTATATAGATATGATGTTTTCATGTTTTTAATTTGATTCTGTGCATGTCCTCATAATCCCATGAAAAATTATGTTGGTTTGCATGCAACATGCTGACTAGGCACTTTTCCTCATTTAACTCCAACTTGCTATTAATAAGAAATGTTTTTCTTGGAGAGATTTCAATTTGTTGTGAGAGTGCTTTCATCATTTCTATATTACTAATGGATCTAGTTTGGATATATATATGAGGCATAAACTAGTAGAATATTTTTTGTATAGATGCATCAGATTTATCTAGTTCCCAAAAGCTAGAAAATGGGCACTCAACACATTGCAGATGGCTGAGATCTATAGAATGAGTTTGGTAATTATTCTAAAGAATATTGGAGAGAAATTAATCATCTTCTTGATCATCCAAAGTGCACATATGGTTTATGGTGAATATAGAAATCCATGGAGGTTTATTTATCTTTTCTTCTTTATCCCATAATGTATGCTCTAGTGCCAAGGCTAGCTGTGCGGGGGGTTAGAGGACCGACTTCTTAGTGTGGTTACTATTAGAGATCAACATGTCACTTGATCTATAGCTGATGAAGGCATCAAATGTGATATGCCAAGGACATCCTAAGATAAGAGGATATCCACCCAAATTAGACTTAAACTATAGCATAATGAAATCTATAGGATACTCTTAAGATTCTATAGTAATGACAATATCTTTAATGATTATTTCTACTCTAATTGTAGACCTGTCAGCCATTTGCAGCATTGTAGATGTGGGAGGAGTATTATTCAAATATATTTTATGCATGGTTTCAATTATCATTACATTTATTGAAGCCCCCAGGTCTATCAATGTATAAGACAACTAATGATCATGGATCTAGACTATTACTCTTGGGCATCTTTGATTTAAATATTTCTATGATAGGGTGTTTCTCAACATAAGGTCTACTAATTGGCCAATTATATGCACTATATTAGGATCCTTATTCTTCCTTCCAAGTTTATGTAGACATAAGTCTCTAATAGCTTTGGAATATATGGTCATATCCTTGATGGTTGGAAGAGGGGAATTTTAACATAGAGATTTTTTAGTTGTCCTATGAAATCAAATTTAGGCTCAATTACATGGCACTGAAGGGTAAGACATTCTAGAAATAATGGGGTTGTTTTAGCAATAGCTTTATTTGTTGGTTCAAAGAGTTCTTGTGGTGGTGAGGGTAGGTTATCATGATCTTTTGGAGTTTCCTAATATGAATCCATTATTATGGGTGGGGATGGAGGTGGTATAAATTTCTCTGAATGTAGGTGAACTTTATAGATGCTCACCGTATATGTTGAGTACTGGATAGGTTCAATACTAAATGTTGGTTGAACCAACTTATTTGCAAGGTTCTATATGGTCTGGGTAGGGAGTTGATTAGGCTTGGGTGTAGCTTCTATAGAGAGGATTACAAATCAAGTTAGTAAAGCATTAGTCCATAAATAATGAAAAATGCATAAAGAACTAACTAATTGAGCCTATCTATTCCTATGGGAGTTACAAAGGATAACAAGAAATAAACATCATATTACCTTACCAAATGGATTCACCATACCTAGGTGGCTCAAAAGTATGTTCTTCCTTGATCAAGCATCCTTTTCATTGTTAACAATGGTGGCAAGCTCCTCTATTATCTCAAGAACACTCCATAAAACCTAGGATCATGATTCCAAATCACTAAACTATCTTATCAATGAAGCTTGCAAGAAATTTCAATGATCAAAATCAAAGGATTTTCAAAATAATTTAACATTTCAAGCTTAAAATTCATGTCCATGGCCTCTCTATTTATAATTTTTTTAGATTGGTCAGGGTCAACCATGACTGTCCATCTCAAGATTGATATGTGTGGCCATGGATAATCCTAATATTTAGAATTAAATCTATAATTATCATCATCATGACCTTATAACAAGGGCATTTAAGAGGCATGGGAGGCATTAACAAGGCATGGGTGACCCATAATATTGATATTTGTGGCATTTATGGCCTAGGGATGTCTTTCCAAGAAATGATTTCACCTGATGATGTAGTTAATAGGAATAAATTTTCAAAAACAAATATTCAAAAAATCTCATGGAAAACCCACTTAAGCTCTTTATTTGGATTAATTAGCCTTAAACAAAGTTAATCAATATTTGTTCAATTATTTGAAAATTCACCCTCAATTAATCAAAATGGTCAAAAAGTCATATTACTGAGTTGTAATTTGACTCAGGAAGAATTAGAAGGTGATTTTAGATGCACCAAAATTGTATTTCCATTTAGGATGTTTTCAAAAAAAAATAACAAAGGTATGTGGTGTGTACCAATAAATTTAGGAAAAAAGATTGATCTAGAGCACAAGAAGTGAAATCATCATTTTGACTCGAAATGAATTGATCGAAGTTAGCTAGCCCATAAATTGTATTGCCCCATTTAGGGATACTTTGACCTAAATTGGCACTTGTAAATGATAATTTCAAACCATTTAGTGTGTTTTATGGATTTTAACCTAAAATGTGCATTTGAGTGAAATTCGAGTAAGATTGACAATTTTAACACAGATGGTGTTAGGAATTGGATGTATACATTTTGCCCCTATTTAAGAAGGCATAGAGAGACATTAAAGCAAAGAAACATATTTGTAAAGAAAAGAGTTATGAAGAGGAAATTGGAATAGACCCATGATGCCCTCTCAAGAGGACATACTAAGATGAAAGATAAGGATGGACTCTCGAAAAGAGAGAAAAAGTGAGGGGTTAACCCATAGAATAGATCACATCTAGATGAATTAATGATTGCACATGTAAGGGAAAGATACAATAATGAGAGGTATAATAGACCCCAAATATAGGGGAATGGGAAAGATACAATTCATAAATGTAAGGGACACATTGTAAATGTACCCAATTTGAGAGTACAAGCTGCACACTTACGACATTGATAAATCTAAAGACAAGTTGCACACTAAAATATTGCCATCATGGGATTTAATGTAGAGAGATTGGAATTAGAGGAAAAAAGAGAATGTTCTACTTCAGAAAGGGAAGTACCACTAGAATAGGGTCTCTAAAGAGAAGATAATAAGAAGTACTCTAGTAGAGCAGATTTGATCATGGTAAAAATAGTTTTGCCCCAGTAGGGAAAATTTTGATCATTAAAAAGAATAAAGAATGATTTTTCCCCTATAGAGCTGATTTGATTTAGACATGGTTCAGATGTTTTGCCCTAGCATGGGCAATTGGGAAGTGAAATAACTCAAGGATATAACTAAAAATATAGGATAAAGTGAGCAGGTACAAATGTATATGCGATGGTGTAATGGCTTAGAAAGACATATAAAGCCAAACATATGAGAATTCACAAAGTGATGAGAAAAATTAAAAGAAGAATGGAGATAGCTAAGCTGACCTCAATAGAAATTGAGTGATACCTACATAGTTCCATGGACTCATGTTCTAACATGAACTTTAGGCCAATGTAGTTCACCCAAGCTTTGGAGAGAATGGAATTAGGAATGATGAAAAATGACCAAGAATTGACTAGACTTATAATGTATATAAAGAGATGCACATCTAATCATAGACAAAGAAACCTGAAATGCATGCTACCTAGAATCCTAATTTCATATCATGAGCCTAGGTTTTGCAGAGTGTCCTTGAGAATCATTCACTAGAATTGATGTTGATGTTAAGACTTTGAGACCTGAGCATAAAGTGTTTGTTATAGAAAAAGAAATTAGGCATCATAATTATGAATAAATTATAATGAAATAAGATTCCAATTGTGCTGAGCCAATTCAAATGTGAATATATTTAACTTAGGATAATGGTAGAATAATGACCAAAACTAGAGTTATAATGACTTACATTTAAACAAAAAAGAAAAGACAAAAAAAAAGATAAACATAAATGATCCTAACTTGAAATCAAGATATGATCTTTCAAGAATTAATTAGGAACAAAAATGTTTAAAAATAAAAGGCAATAACATCTTAACAACATGAGACTAAGATATGAATAATCAAGATCCATGTGGACCATCAAGGCATTCCTAAACACAAAAAAGAAAAATCAAACAAAAAAATAAGACACCAACAACAATCAAATAAACAAAATGGTCCAAGAACAACATAATAACATAGGATCAAGATATAAACAATCAAGAGCCATGTGAATTATCAAGATGTTCTGAAACACAAAAGATATAAGTAAAAAAGAATCAAGGAAACATAAGACCAAGAATGATAAAAGAAGTAATAAAAAGAGAAAAGGATAAAAAATAAAAGGAGATGTGAGAAATCACAAAAAAACACCAATAAAACTCAAATAAACACACACAAACAAAAATCAAGTTAGTGTGGTTTAAAGACAAATGTTCATATATGTGTGGTAGAGGCATTACTTTACACCACATCATAATAAAGAATAATGACAATTGTTCTAGAATTAAAGAATAACAATGATAGAAGAAATGGGGGAAGAGAAGAAAAGGAAGGGGTTAGCTAAGCTGACTCTAGATGTATAAGATAAGTGGATGCTGCCTACATAGTTCCATGGATGCATGTTCCAACATAAGATTCAGGCCAAATTTATTTCTCCCAGGAAATGGGATAGAAGAAAAATGATGATCAGACCAACATAATTTATAAAATAAATGGAAGATACAACAAAAAAATGATAATGGTTTGAAAAACAAGAAGCTGATGAGATGAAAAAGAATGATCTTGAAAAATGACAAGTGCATGGGATAACATGAAATGAACTAGTGTTTTCATGCTTACAAAATGTTAAGAGTGTAGCATGGTGGAACGAGAATGTATAAATGTATAAAATCATGAGAAAATGTTTTTGTTCTTTGGTGGATCATGTTCTAATGTTTTTTGGTATTTTCAAAGTATTTGTAATGTTTTTGGGATAAAATATGCATTAGGCAGGACCATCTAGTCGAGGAGATGTACGTGCTAAGAGTAGAGGTTCCAATAAGATAAATACAATGGCCCATGCTCACAAATTAGTGAGAATGAGGATCTTGATCTCTAATAGTGTAGCAATGGTCTAGAACTGAGAAGATGTTTTTGTTCACTTGTCTAAAGCTGCACAATACTATCCTAGGTGAAATAATTTGTATAACTTCTATTGAGAATATTCATAATGTTCATGAGACATAATAGAGATCATAATTGGTCAATGGATAAAAAGTGTTTAATCTTATAGCATGCCTTAGACATAACAAAGAATATGCTTCTCAAAGAGAGAAATCTAGAAGGGGATGAATAATATGCTCAAAGTGCGAAGGATTCAAAGCATTTACCATCAAGAATCATGAAAAGTGGACCAAGGTAGTGTAAAATGTGTTCAAGGTAACATAAAAGGGTGGGATAAAATTATGATAGCACAAGCTGCCCAAAATTTGGGGCTTATAGACAATGGTTCAAATCTATTCATGTGTAGAACCTCTTAAGGTGTATGATGTTTATGGGCTCTAAAAGTTCTTCACCATTAGGTTTAGCCAATTGATATGATCCTGATCCATAGTTTGCTATGATAATAAATGGTCCTAACCAATTAGGCTGAAACTTGCCTTTTTTATGGGATCAACATTCATATTCTTCTGGTTCTCTTTCAAAACTAAGTCACTAATCTTAAATTCTTGAGGGAGAATGCATTTGTTGTAGCTTCTCCACAATCTATTCTGATAGGTTTGCAAGTTTTCTAGGGCATCCAAATGCTTACCATCAAGAAGCTCTAGTTCATGCAATCATGAGGCTCTATAGTCTTCATTATCTTCAATGTGTTCCAGTAATATTCATAATGATGGGATCTCAATATTGACTAGGATGATAGATTGAGTGCCAAAAACAAGGGACTATGGAGTAGCTCTAGTTGGGGTGTGATGATTGGTTCTATAAGCCCAAAGGGCAAGAAATATTTGCAAGTGCCAATTTTGACCAACATCATTGACAATCTTCTTTAAGATGGCTGGAATAGTTTTATTTGATGCATCATCTTGTCCATTACCTTATGGGTTATATGGAATGGATTTCTTATGCTTGATATTGAATTTTTCACAAAGAGATTTCACATCTTGGTTCACAAAGGATCTACCATTATCGGATATAATATGGGTTGGGATGCTATATCGACAAATGATATGGTAATGAATGAATTTGGATATTTGTTTCCCAGTAACATAAGTGAGAAGAATGGCCTCAATCCACTTGGTAAAGTGCTTCGTTGCAGTCAAAATGTGCTTATTGCCATCTGAAGATGTTGAGTTAATTTATTCAATGAGATCAAGACCCCATGTTGAGGATGGCCATGGTGTTGTAATCAGTTGCAATGGTAAGGAAAATGCATGTATCAAGTTTCCATGTTTTTGACAAGGAACACACTTCTTTACATAATTACAAGCATCTATCTCCATTTTAGGCCAATAATAGCATGTTGTAAGGAGTTTCTTTGCTAGGACTACACCATTGGTATGGGCCCCACACATTCCTTCATAAACCTCCTTTAGTACTAGCTTTTATTCTCCCAAAAATAATTATGAAGAAGCATTCCATCATAGCCTTTATGATAAAGCATGTTTCCAAGGAGGATATAACGTGTTAAGCAATGAAGGAATAGTTTTTATTGGTTTTTGGAAAGGTTAGCAGGAAAAACATGACTATGGAAATAGTTATCAAAATATTGGTACTATGGTAGCTCAGGTGAGGAATTAAGATCAACAATGGTGCATATCCTCTCTGAATTTGATAGAATATGTGATGGCTAAAGAATATTTTCAATCAGGAACTAATACCCTTTAACATTGTCATGTATTTTGAATCATGGAACCAATTGTTTCCATGGCATAAATAGATTTGTTGTTGACTCATGAAACTTTCTCAAAATGTAGAGATTTAAAATGTTTTTTGAAGTTATCGATAATTTATTTGTAAGGAACAAGCTTATCATCCCTTGTTTGATACTAGTCAGTTATCTAATTTATGGTTAGCTATGAATCTCCATAGAACTTTAAGCTTTGAATATCCCATTGTATATCAAAATGGAGCCCTATAACCAATGCCTCCTATTTGGCCATATTATTTATAAATTGAAATTGTATATGGAATGCTTTGGGGATCAAACCCCCCTATGGTGTGATCAACAACATGCCAACTTGAAACCCTCAGAATATGAAGGATCCATCAAAATCGAGCATCCACTATTCAGCTTCTTGTGATGCTTTTTCTATCATCATGATATAATCATTTGGAAGGTCAAAGTTGAGAGATTGAGTGGTTGTAATAGGAGCTTCTGTAAGTTGGTCAGTAAGAACTTGTCCTTTGATTTCCTTTTGATTTTGGTACTCAATATCAAAATCACTGAGGAACATAATCCATTTATCCATTCATCCTTGAAGAGATACTTTAGATAAAAGGAACTTGAGAGGATATACCTTGGTGATAATAATAGTTTTGTTATTTGGCATATAATGTCACAATTTTTGAGTGGTGAACACCATATCAAAACATGCCTTCTCAATAGGCATATAATTATGCTCATAGGCTACCAATGTACAGCTTAAATAATAAATAGTGTGTTCCTTACCATGATCATCATGTTGATCCAAAAGTTTCCCCAATGCATTTTTTATGGCTAATATACAAAGAAATGGTGGATTTCCTTGTGTTGGAGGTCGTAAGACTAGTGGATTGGCTAAGTATGTTTTAAGCTTTGAAAATGCTACCTAAAAATCTTCATCCCAGTGAAATGTTATGCCTTTATTTAAGAGATGGTTAAATGGGTGGCACTTATCTGCCAATTAAGAAATGAACCTGTGTATAGACTGGATCTTGCCTTATAGACCTCATAACTATTTAATATTGTTTGGTGGAGGCATTTACATAATAGCATTGAACTTTGAAGGGTCAAATTTGATCCCTCATTGTGATATAATTAACCCTAGCAATTTCCCTAATGTGACTCCAAAGACATATTTCTTAAGATTCAAGTGGACTTTGTATGGACAAAGTCTCTAAAATATTCTTTGTAGAATGTCAGGGTGTCCATCTCTTGTTTTTGATTTTGCTATTATATCATCAACATAGTCCTCAATAATGTCATGCATCATGTCATGGAAAATGATAGTCATTGCATTTTGATATGTGGCTCCAACATTCTTCAAACCAAATGGCATGACTTTGTAATAGAATGTCCCTCATGAAGTGGTGAACATGGTCTTATACTAATCTTTATGTGTTATCTTGATCTAATTGTAATTGGAAAATCCATCCATTAAAGATAGAATCTCATACCCAGTAGTTGAGTTGATGATCATGTCGATGTTGGGCAGAGGAAAATCATCTTTGGGGCATGCTTTGTTGATATCAAAAAAATTAGTAAAAACACATATGCCTAGGGTCTTTTTACTCACTGGTACTATGTTAGAAACCCATTCAGAGTAGTCTAGTGGTTTGATAAAATTGGCTCATAAAAACTTTTCTAACTCAGCCTTAATTAAAAGGGTGATGCATGGATGCCTCTTTCTCAATTTTTGCTTGACTGTTTTAGCACTAGGATGAACAATAAGATGATGCACAAATAAATTTGGGTCCAAGTCTGGCATTTCAGAGTATGCCCATGCAAATATGTCTATATAATCCTTAAGAATGGATATAGTATGTTCATGTTCTACTTTAGTAAGTGAAGCTCCAAGATAAACAATTTTGGGATCCTCATGGGTTCCCAAATTCACTTATATTATGCTCTCCATAAGGAGTATGGATCCATCTTCTATAATTGAGGGCAATGTATGGTCATGATCATTTTTGGTTATATATTCTTGTTGTTCATCACAAAGATATGGATAATATGAATAATTAGAATCTGCCTTCTCAATTAAAGGCTAATTGGCAAAAACCTCTAGAAACTCAAGAGCAAGATGCTCAAATATTTGATGTTGTTCTGAAGAGATGCTTGTACTAGTTATGGAACTTGGGATGGATGGGCTTTCTACATCCTAAAAGGATGAGAAAACTTTCCCACCTGGGAGTACTTGAAATAGGTTTTTACTCAAAGGCTTGTCTTTTTCTTTACTTTTTCCCTGATTGACAAGTGGCTCAAAGAGGTTTTCATCTAAAGATCTCAATGTTTGTTATTTATTATGACCAATAAAGTTTTCTCACTCTCCAAAGTAGGTATAAGGATCCAATAAAAAATCAAACCCTGCTTATGATCACTAATGGGGAATGCATCTCATAGGCCCATGTATTTTTCAATCAATTCTATTAGGATTATGGAGCTAAAATCTTCACTGATGCAAATAGGAGAGGAGGTTACTGAAGGTTGCTGAGTTGCAGAGAAGCTGGGGTCGGTCTGATCAGCCGACGTCGATAGGATAGCATTGAGAAGCAACTGACGTCGGTCATATATCGGCCGACGTCGGTCACCTCCAGGCAGACAGGGACCGACGTCGGTCGCCTGTGTGGTTTGACTGCGAGCTATTTATGGGCAGTTAGCTAACGAACCGAGTGTTTGCATGAAGAGATCTATTTTTAGACTGAGAGCTGCGGATCTAATTATTGTAATTAGATGTCTAATTATTGTTTGATGAGATCTATATAATAGACTCATGGTTGTATTGGAAAAGTGTGCTAGGGAGTAAGAGAGCATAATTATAAGCTCCTTCTGTGTGTGAGGTAGAGCAATGGTGCGTTCCTCCTAGTGCCACAGTACCAGGTGTGTTGGTGCTGGATTGGAGAGCCAGCTGGGTTCTTCAAGAGTGTAGGATCTTGGTCACAGTTGCATGGCCTATATAAGAGATCTACATGGTAAGTAAGATCATTGATCTGCAGGTGTATGTGTGTGCAAGGTCGAGGTTCACAGGTGAGCAGAACCATTGTTTGATTTGCAGGTGTGCAAGGTCATACAGACAGCAACACAATAGGGAGCAGTATCAGGCAGGATCTACTTGGAGTACAGGTGTGTACTCGGATAGAGCAAGAGGAAGGCAAGGGAGTTCCTTCCATAAGTATGGTCTGTTGAAGTGTAGGTTATTGCAGGTTCATGGGAGATCTACTTGAAGTACCTTGAGTACTTGTGGAGCACGTGGAGTGCTTGTGGAGTGCGTGGAGCACTTGTGGTGTGCGTGGAGCATGGGAGGTGAACACCAACTCTGTATTTGAGTTGGGTGTTGGGACCTGTGAGAGGGAGAGCTTTGGGGAGAAGAATTACTGTTCACTTGAGGTGTGGGAAACCTCTGTAAGGTGGTGGAGAAGAAGTGGCATCTTCTTTATTGTATTCTTTTCTGTATAAAGTGTTAATACAAGTTGTGTATTGTCTCTCATATGCTGTGTTATTCTGAATTCTAGTTACTTGGTGAATCTGGTTATTTCCACATATTATAGTTGTTTGAAGTTTGGTAATCAATTGTATGCTTCCGGTTTCGCATCCTGACAAGTGGGATCAGAGCATGTTTGTTGTTCTAGATTCCTGACAAATTCTTCATTTTAGAACTCATCAAGGCATATGACTAGATTTTACTGATCCTAATCTATGAGTTTAGGATAGTAGAGGCATAGGTTATAGTGAGGGTTTTCTTTAGGATGAGAAGCACCAATGGTAAATATATAATGTCCTACTTCAAGAAGGGAAGCACCACTAGGATGGGTTTTTACTTTAGGATGAGAATCTCTAATAGGTTTTATGGTCAATATGGCATTTGAATCAAACAAGTCTGAGTCAGCATGCTCAACAAAAAGGCTATAATGGGACATTGTGTCACTGCTAGGAGTCTCATTACTAATCGCTTCTAAAGAGTCACTATCAAATTTCATGAGGTCATCCTATGGTGGTTTAAATTTGAGACCATGATTCCAATTGATAACTCTAACTGATAAGGGTTCTAAAATTCCTTGCACTTGTGGGCTAAGGCCTTTCCTTGTATAGTCAAGATGATCCATTATCCTATTAGGGATATGATACTTTGTATTTTAAAAAAAATAAACAAGGCCTTCAAAACATAACCAATATACCTCAATAAAATCCTCTTGATCTTTCTTTGGTGCAATTGTAGGTACAAAAACCATAGGAGGTTTTGGTTGTTTCTTCTTTGGTTGCCAAATCTGATCAGATTTGTTAGGCATCTAGGAAGTTCTAGGCTTACCAAATGTTTTATGGGATTTTGTTAATTTTTAAATATGGATGACATCCTTTAGATGGTACGTGGAAATGCCTACATCTTTAACAATAAACTTCTTAGACAGAGCTACAAGAAATGGATCGGTCGAAGTGGAGGCTAGATCACCAGGGTCTATATAATTACATTGAGATGGATGAGAAATGATGGCTTTGTTCTTATTTTTAATAAATTTATAACCTAGGCAACAATTATAATTATGAAACTCTACTTTAATATGTTTGCAGTATTGGTATGGCTATTGATCAGTGGGAATAATAACTTCAATCCATCATGGGGAAACTTAAGGCATTGGTGAAGAGTATATGGAACTACCTATACTTCATGGATCCAAGGATGACCAAGAAGTATGTTATAAAGAATCTAAATATCCACAATGTGGAATAATGTGTGATGAGAAATAGACCCAACCATGATTGGCAACCAAATTGTACTAGATGACTCCCTCTTGACATTGTTGTAAGCCTTGATTGTAATAGTTTCTAGCTAAATTTATTTATCCATGTATCCCAATCATTGTACCAATTTAAGATATATGATGTTTAACCATTACCCATTATCTATAAGAACCCACTTGATCTTATGATCCACAATAATTATCTCAATGTGTAGTGGGTTATTGTGGTTTGGGCTGAGGGTGGAAATGTCTTTTTAATCAAACGTGATTAGTCAAAATGAAGACAAGTGTCCAACTAGGTTCTAGAACTGATCAAGGTTTATATCATTAGGCACCATGGACTCTTACAAAAAAATTTTGAGGATGGTTCTATAGACATTAGGTGTCCATAAGAGTTCTAATATGGAAATTTGTGTAGGGGTTTTATCTAATTGATCCATTAGACTATGAGGCCTTTGAATTATATATTGAACTATTTTATTCTTTTTTAGGACAATATTTAGCTTTATAACCATTGGCACAATGTTTTCATTGGGTTTTATGGAAAAAATGGGTGAAAGGCCCTAGATGGTAACTCACGAGCATCTAGTTGTGATTGCACAACCTAGAGGTGGAAAGGAGTTATTATAATTAGGAGAGGTAGGCAAAGGGCCTTAAATGGTGACTCACAAGTGACTCACTATACTGCTACAATTTTGGGTCAATGAGGAGCCTTTATAATTAAAAGAAAAGTGTTTTTGTTTATGATTAGTAACCTATGTAAATAGAATAGCAACATGATGATGTGAACTTGACATGGTATTACGAGGGGGAGAGGGTGGTGACCCTATAATGATGGGTCCCATGTTATGAGGAACATGAGATTGGACACATAGTTTTATAGTAACAATGGCAATGTGGGTTGTAAAAATGCATCCCATAGTATTATTATAGTCATAAGGTACATTGTTATAGGCCACATTATTAGTATGGGCATTATGATCTTGATTATTCTCATTACGATTCTAATTTTATTATTGATTTTGATTCTACCTCTGTCTTTGATTGTGACCATTTTGATTGTTTCTTGGTGGTGGTAGATCATGTCAAGGAAAGGGGTCTTTGTAGATTCCCATATCCTAATTTGTGTCCTAATTATGGGCCAACTTAATTTCTAATTCACCACTTTCAATAAAGTCCTCAATAATATGTCTCAATTGAACATAATGATATTCACCATGACTAGCAACATGATGAAAGTTACACCATTCATTCTCTTTGTACCAATCTGGTTTTGGTTGATCTTGAGTAAATGGCCTTGATACTAGCCATACAATTAAATTAGCTATAATGAGCTTTTGTAATACTATTTCAACCAATTCTCTTAACTTGCTAAAGACTCTAAAATTGTTATGAAATGTCCTTCATAGAGGTTGTCTCTGCAAAGTAGGTAGTGGATTTGGGGGAGCTATTTGTACATTTGGAGGAGGCAAAACTTGTATCATTTTTAATGTTTTGTTTCAGTCACCCCATTTACAACCATGTTCCTATTTTTGCTAAAGCCTTTAGGTTTATCCTGCATAACTATTTGAGCTGGTGATTAAGTCTAATTAGACGCTTGACCTTGTGCAAAAATCTTAACAAGACCCTTAACAATAAGAGCCTTTGTAATCTACACTCCTTTGTCAATAATTTCTTCAAATGAGTTAGCACAAGCTAACCATAGATTATGCACAACTTCAAGATGTAAATTATGTTTAAAGATATCAGCCAACTATTTTTCTATCAAGTTATGTTGAAAGCATCCTGCCAATGCTCTCCATCTTTGCAAATATGTGGCAAAACTTTTACCATCACACTGCTTGGCCTTTCAACAACAGTTAATTCATGTTCTATGTTATATGATAAATGGTTAATGAAATTTTTTGATAATTCATTCTAATCCACAACTGATCACTTGGGTAGTTTAAGTAGTTGATCGAGAGCTTGTCCTGCTAAACTTCATGGAAATAGTTGTAATAAGTACTCGCTACTATAAACAACCTCTTGACATAAGATGAAAAATGATTGTATGGGCTCACATGGATCTCCTTTTCCCTTGTACTAGTCAAATTTGGGTGCCTCAAAATGAGTTGTAAAGGGGTTTTTTAGAATATATAAATCAAATGGATATGGGCATATCTCATCGAATTTATACTTTTTGATTCTATTATTCATATCCAATCTTTGAACAATTTCCTTCATAGAATTCCATTCTTGCATGTTTGGTGCATTTTTGGATTGAATAATATGTTATTGGGGTAGAATTTTCCCCTAGTTTCATTGTTATTGGGTTGGAATGTGCCCCTTTTTTTTGGCTATTGGGGTGGAATGTGACCTTGGTTTCATTATTGTTGGGCTTGAATGTGCCCTTGGTTTTATTGTTATTGGGGTGGAATGTACCCTTGGTTTTTTGTGGATCTATAGGGAGTTTATACCCTTTGATCCATGACTTGGTTTTGATTTGCTCCTTAAGTTGAGAATATAGGCTATTAATTCTTGGATTGTAAAACATTCCTTGAATTTGGTTGTTTTGTACTTTGTTGATTTTGGAAATTTTTATGTTTATTTACCAATTTTTGGGTTGGTTGAAAAGAAATAGCCAAATTTTCTTGAGGGATTTCCTCAATTCAAACTGAATGTTTGGGTTTTTGAGTTTTTAAACTAACAAGAGGTTCTTGATGATTGAAGAATGTATGTTCCTTGTCAAATGGAATACTTTTTAAGGTCTCTTGTGACTTTAAATGTTTTTTTAGATTACCCTAATACTCTATGGTAATGTCCTCATCCAATTTTTATTACATAATTTCAACCATATTTCTTTATTCTTTTGAAGCATTATCATGAATTAAAGTGGCAACTAAGGAGTCGGTTAAGTCTGTGACAAGTTAATATGCATATCGTTGACTTATTATCTTAATTGTAGCTAAAAGAGATATATTTGTGGGTTTTGAATCTATTTGTATTTTCTTTCCTTTGTTAGAGGAAGAAGGTATGTCTATTTATGCAAAATCTTATTCTTGTCATCATTGTTCTCCTTCTCTAACTAAGGTATGCAATTATTCTATAAGAAAGTCAGAAGGTAGTCTAGCACTTGATTCTATCAATCTAAGAAGGGCTTCATCTTGATCTTCTTAGGGTTGATATTCAATGTAATAATCTTCAAATCCTACTATTACAAGGATATCATCAAAAAAAATGGGGTTATCTTGACCATCATAAAATTGCTCATCTTCATAACTAAGGTCATAAGAGTTCCCACTACGAGTGAACCTTTGAGTCATGTCTAAAAGAGTTATTCTACGTGTTTGACTAAATTTGGACCAATGCTTGGAAACTAAACAAAGTATGTTTTGGCTCTCTTTTAAATAAATAACCAAGGTACCAACAAGAATATAAGGGAGGGTGGTTTGAAACCATGCAAAATTTAGAAGATTTGGTTCACAAGTTTATTCAACCTTTGGTAAGGTTGAAATCATATAGATCAGAAGAGGGTAAGGTAACTCAAAGACCCAAGGTGAAAAATAGTACACCAAAGCCTAGATCTTTATGATATGCTCACACTGTAAAAGCTAGTTTCAACTTTGACAAGTTGACCCTATAAGTTTAGAGGAAAGCTCTCTCGATTATGAAGAAGACAAAATAGACTAAGAAATTTAAGATTTAAAAACATATGCGAATCACTAAGTATAAAGTTAGGACCAAATAGGTAGCACAACATTACCACATGATTCCAGTAGGATAAAATATGTTTTAAGACTCAAAGCATGAATGATACATAAGATTACTTGAGTCTACCAAGATGATAATGTGATTTTGAGTCTTAATAAATGACCTTCAATCCAAATGGAAATTGAACCCAAGTTAAAACAAGCTTAGTGTGCAAATGGTAAACCCATTTTGACACACCAACCCTTAGAACTCAGAAAGGTTCAATTTTGAATGTGGATTATAAATGAAGGATTTAAACAAATTGGGTAAAAGATATATACTCAACTGGGTAGCATGACCGTGCCAAAGTGGATGATATGACACAAAGTTTTTTATAACAATTTGAATAAGGAAAAAATGAATTTTCCATTTGGATAGTGTAATGCCTCCCTTGCTCAAGAAAATTGAGGACAATGTGTTTTGGTTAAGTTAATTGAGTTAAAAAATAGTTTTAGACACAAATCAAGGCCAAGTAAGCTAATGATAGAAAATAAATGTCTTAATTCTAAACTGAAAAGGTAAGGAAAAGTGGGCTCTACTAAACTAGTAAGGTTTCGATCATTCTAGGGGAATCAATTTGCACAATGACTTTCACATCAAACGATGTAAAAGATAAACACAAAAATTGGATGGCCATGGCATTGGCTAGTTATAAAAAGGTTTAGTCCTTTTTACAACCACTACATCCTATTGTTCACTCAGTGTAGTGTGATGTCCAAATGTAGATACATCCCATGTGCAACTCCAATTAGGAGCTAAATGAATTCAATATTTGGAGATGAAACCCTAGGACAAAACTTCCCTAAAGAACTCACGAGAGGTAATGACATCCCCCTCGTAAGCCATGTTTACATAAAAATAAAGAAAGAATGAAATTATAAAGACTTTAGGGTCATTTTCAAGGTCACCCAAACTTTGATGAGTTTTTGGGGAGTGCTTTATATGACATTCTTTCTAAGATTTGCAATAGGAATGGCACTTTTGATTCCAAGGGTTCCCTAAAGGGGAAAAATGGAAGAGCATACACGCAACATTCCTCTTTTTGCCAAGCAAAATCTAATTAAATAATTATTGAAAATAAGAATTGACAAGTGTGTTTAATTCTAAGTCCAAATGAAAGATTTGGTGGTGTTCATTTGACCCCTTGGTCTTAAGATTGTGAACTTTGAAAACATTCATTTAAGCATTTGAATTTTTCGTTAAACACCAAAACAAAGTTCCTAATTGATTTTTAAACATGAAAAATGTGATCTAAACATGTTTTTAGCAAATGTCAAGCTTGATCCTATAGCAAAAATGTTAGCATGTCCTTTAGCCTTGAAGCTCTTTTAGGTTTGAAATAATAAACTTAAAAAAAGATCTCTCAAGTCTGTGTTTTAAGATGCATGGGTGACCCATAATCCTGATATTTGTGGCATTTATGGCTTAGGGATGTCTTCCCAATAAATCATGTCACCTGATGATGTAGTTAATAGGAATCAATTTTTAAAATGAAATATTCAACAACTCTCATGGAAAATCCACTTAAGCTCTTGATTTGGATTAATTAGCCTTAACAAGGTTAATCAACATTTGTGTAATTATTTGAAAATTCACCCTCAATTAATCAAAATAGTTAGAAAGTCATATTACCAAGTTGTAATTTGACTCAAGAAGAATTGAAAGGTGACGTTAGATGCACCAAAATCATATTTCCATTTAGGATGTTTCCAACACAAAATAACAAAGGTACATGGCATGTACTAATGAATTTAGGAGAAAAGAGTGATCCAGAGCATAAAAGGTAAAATCATCATTTTGAATAAAAATGAATTGATCAAAGTTAGTTGGCCCATAAATTATATTTCCCCATTTAGGGATACTTTGATCTAAATTAGCACTTACAAGTTTAAACCATTTAGCATGTTTTATGGATTTTGACCAAAAATGTGCATTTGAGTGTAATTCAAGTAAGATTGAAAATTTCAACACAAATGGTGTTAGGAATTGGATGTCTATAGCTTCTATATTGGGCATAAGAGTAGGAGGTTTTTGTTTTTGCTATGGAGGAGTCATCCTTGATGGTTTCCATAGGGATGATTGGGTCTCTAGGGCTACTACCACTGGTTTGTGAAGGGTGGGCCTTAGGGTGGTTTCCAATATTGTGTCCAAGGTGGGGATGTATTTTCTGGAGGTTTTCAGGAGGTGGTGGGGTAGCTTGTTTAAGGTCACTTCTAGATAGAATTAGGAGGTGGGGCATTCATCCATGGACTAGTCCAGTTGGGAGTAGTATTTGTAAATTATGAGTTAAAGGAGGTAGAATTTACAAAAGGTGGATTTGTCTCATACCTGGATAAGATGGTCATTGAACCCATGGATTTCTTTGTGAAACATAAAAAACTTGGTCTCCATCTCCTTTTATAACATGAAACTCTACTATTTCTAGTTCTTCAACTATAATGTTAGCTATTTTAGCCCAAACCTCATGACACCTACAATCTATCTTCCTCCTCTTACAATTTGGATAATAGATGGTCAATGCTTGATCCAAGCCTACTTGATTTTTCTTTAAGTCTAAGCTATCCATTTGGGTGGCCAAATGACTAACGATATCATGTTTCATGTCATGTAACATGTTACTAACTTCAAATTTTCATAGGCTACTTGCAACTGCCAATGGAAGCTTGTTACCCGTTCTTTATCAATTCCTTGATATCTAAAAATGGTAGATGGGAGATATCTCCCCCATTCATTAGGTCTAATACTTCTAGATAGTCTTATCAGACTCCTTTTAGAAAGATAATTTTTAGAGATTCTTATTCTAGTGCACCTTACTTTAATTTTTGTACACTGAACATGAACCATTCAACATAGTCATTAAAAGATATATCCCCTTCTTGAGTCATCCTCAAGATGTCATTTATTTGGTAGCTTCTTCCTCATCCATATTCCTAATATTTAGCCAAAAATTTATTTTTCATATCCTCCCAAGTGAGAACTGAATTACTACCCAATCCCATGAACTAACAAAGTGTTGAGTCCTTAAGGGTGGTTGGAAAAAGTTTCACTTTATATGTATCTTATGTGTAGTCATATATTCTACAAAGGATATCAAATTACAACAAAAGGGTGTTCAGGTCTTCTGATAATGTACCTATGAAATTGGGTAAGGTTGAGAGTGGGATATTTTTTATTTGTGTTATGCCTATTGCATCTGAAATAGAAAATTCAAAAGTAACTATGTCTAGAGTCCCATTTTCATCCACAAAGTCTCCTACATTTGATCTGAAAATTGAAAATGCAAGTGTAACAAATTCGAATAACACACTTGCATTTAAAAGATCTTTCTATTTCCTGACTTTTCCTTTAAATTTTCCATAAAGAAATTAAAACCAAAATTAAAATGAAGATTAGAATTATAAGATAGTAGAGAAAAATCAGAAGAAATCACCAGCAAATTGATAATAGAGTTCAGTTTCAATAGCCTATGTCTCTGGGTCTGTTCGAAGTGAGGACCATTTCCATTAATTTGTGCATCAAATGGATTACAAATTAAATTAAAGTCTTGAAATCACCTTCTCTAATCTCTGCTTGCCTATAAAAATATCTCTCAAATGTGAAAATAATGGCCCAAGGCCATACAAGGCATAAATTAATCTCTAACCTTCTTAATTTTTTTTACACAGTCAGCTGAATGTCCCCCTTCAAATGGAAGTTCGTTGCTCTTATACCACTTCCAAGACCATGGCTCAAGCGGTCAAGGCTTATCCTTTTCAGTAGGAGGTGTTGGGTTTAAGGCATCAACCTTCCCTTAGCACTTTATCACTTATCTCTTTATCCCACACTGTCTATTTTAAAATGGATTACATGCTTTTAAAGGGTTGGCAGCTTCCTTGATGAGTGTCGATGTCCTTTTTGGAGGAGTCCTTGGTACAAGGCTTAGCTAAATGCCTACCTTAGGCCACCATTGGAGGATATGGGTAAACACGTGGTCTAGGCATGGTTTGTGTGTGGTGAAGGTGGATGACGTGTGTTGGTTGGTGGTTCCACCATGTGTTAGTTCGTGGCCTCTTATTACAAAGTGAAAAATAATTATCCCACATTGGTGGGTATTTAGTAGATTTTGTAACTTCAATAAAATGTTACAAAAAATAACATATGAAGTATAGGAGGCCAAGGCACCCCTCCACAAGAGTGTGCTGACCCTCGCTAAGGGCCCCCAACAAGTAAATAGCAGGACCCACAGATCCTCATATGACCACCTATCAAAGACCGGAGGCTAAAAACAAACACCAAACTAATTTGTTTTGCACCAATTCATATTTCCACATGTCAAATGGTTATTGGACCACTTGGCATGTTTAAACAGTGCCATGTCACTTTTTGACACGTTATTTACCTATTGTAAGAATACTTCAGCAAGCTATATCTCAAGCATCTAGACTCCATTTTGCATTCTGGAAGAAGCGTCAGAAAGCTCTAAGTGAAATATTCGATGTGCAAGTGGTTTGACTAGAAATTGAAAACTTTAAAAATGGAATGACACATGGATCCACCTAGATCACTCCTCCCCACTGGGAACTTTTGGACCTCCAAAATTTGAAATTAATTGGTAATGAGGTGAGGGTATTTCTCCCTCACCCTTCTAGTTTCCATCCATTTGGACTTATTTAGGTGCATCCCTTTGAGACCAACACAAAGATATTCAACATCACCTCTTCGTGAATTCTACACATTCCTATCAAGAATAGTATCTTCTTTCAATTCTGTTAGATATTTAGGAGCAAAATCATCAACAGAAGGAATGCATACACTTTCATCATGATTAATTATCATTGGAGGCTCATACAATTTCAGATTTTCCACATTTACAACTGAATAAATATGCATGTAAGATGGTAAATCTAACTGGAAAGCATTTGTACCAATTTTTTTCATAATCTAGAAAGGACCATAATGGATTGGTTTCAAATTTTTACCTTCACCTGTCAGTCTTTCCTTACCGATGTGAAGCCATACCATATCACCTACAACAAATTGGTGATCAACACGATGTTTGTCATGTCTGGCTTTATACTTGGCTTGACTTTTCTCCAATTGAGTACAAATAGTCTGATGTATAAGCTATATTTTCTCAATAAAATTCTTAGCTTGAATGGCTTATTTTGGTTCACCACTAGCTGTATCCTGTCCATAGCAAACATCTAGAGGAGATTTAGGCAAGTATCCATAACAAAATTCAAATGGAGATTTCATAGTTTAAGAATGAAATGCCCAATTATATGCATGTTGTATGTAACACAATTGTTCATCCCATAACTTCTAATGTTTATTCCTATAACCCCTAAGCAAATGTACCACAGTTCAGTTCACAACCTCTATTTGCCCATCAGTTTGCAGATGAAATGCAGTGCTCTTTTTTAATTTAGTGTCCATTAGTCCCCACAAAGTTGACCAAAACTCACCAATAAATCAAGAATCCTGATAAAAAATAATTGAAGTAGGAATCCCAAAATGAATCCATTTATGTGTAAAGAACAAGTGTGCAGTGCCTTCCCCAATAATTTTCTTAGTGTAAGGAATCAAAACACACATCTTGCTAAATCTATCCACAACCACATATAAATAGTCATGTTTTATTTGTGTCATAGGCAAACCCCCCACAAAATCCATGGAGATACTTTCCCATGTGCGAGTAAGAACAGGAAGAGGAGTGTAAAGTCCTAGTTTCCTGCTACTAGGTGTTCTTGTGGCACAAAGAGTACATCCCTTAATATATTTGGCAACATGTTCCTGCATACGAGACCAGTAACAATACATTTTCAAATGTGCAACCATTTTAGCAACTCCAAAATGACAAAAAATAAGAGAAGTATGTGCTTCTCTAATCATATGCACCCTCTCATTTTGAGGTATACATAGTTTACCCAAATGATACAAAAGATCTTTGTGTACATGATAGTCCAATTCTTCTACTTGTCTACTACTCATCAAGTCTTTATAGACATCCTAAAAATTGAGACCATTAACATATTGTTCTTTATAACTTTCATGAGACAAAGAACCATGTTGTAAAAGAATAGATGAAACAACCATAGGAGGCCTAGATAGCATGTCTACAACCTTATTCTGAATACCTTTTTTATACTTAATCACAAAATGAAATTGTTGTAAGAAACCCATCCAACAAAAATGTATAGACTATTGTAGCTTAGTTTGTGATTGGAGATACTGTAAGGGCTGATGATCTAGATGTATTATTGTTTCTTTTCTCATTAAGTAATGTTTCCATTTTTTAACACTTTGAGCCAATGCATACAATTCCTTATCAGAGGTTAGATATTTTCTTACTGCACTTGTGAAGGTTTCAGAATGATAGCTAACTTGTTTATTACCTTGCATTAAAACAGCTCCCATAGCATACTCACTTGTATCCGTCTTGATCTCAAATGGTTTTTGTATATTAGGAAGTGCCAAGACTGGAGCAGTACTTATCTTTTCTTTCAAAGTGTTGAAGGCCTTTTGATGCTTGCCTCCCCACTAAAAGACCTATTTCACACTTGTCAAAGAATGCAAAGGTGATGCAATATATGAAAATTGAGCAATAAAATTTCACCAAAATTGTACTGCACCAAGAAAAATTCTAATCTCAGTTGTATTAGTGGGTGTAGGCCAGTTAACAATGACTGCCACTTTTGCAGGATCAATTTTTAATTCACCATGTCCTATAATGTAACCCAAGTATATCAAAGAGGTCTTAACCAAATTCACATTTTGACATTTTTAAATAAATTTTTTCCCTTCGTAATGCATCCATGACTTTATTAAAGTGGATCACATGCTCTTCCCAAGACTTGCTAAAAATCAATATAACATCTAAGTAAACTATAACAAAATCATCAAGGAATTGTCTAAAAACATCATTCATCAATCTCATGAATTTATCCAGGGCATTACACAACCTGAAAGGCATAATAAGCCATTCCAACAATCCCTATTTTGTTTTGAAGGCATTTTTCCACACATCACCTTCATTAATTCTTACTTGACGATATCCACTTCTCAAATCTAGCTTAGTGAAATAAATAGCATGTTTTAATTGATCCAAAAAATCATCAATATGAGGAAGAGGGTAACGATTCTTAATAGTAATTTTGTTTAAAGCATGAAAATCAATACACATTCACCAAGTGCCATCTTTCTTTGGCACCAAAATAATTGGCAAACCAATAGGAGATGAACTTGGACAAATAATACCTCTATCTAATAAATCCATTACCTATTTTTTGATTTCCTCATTTTCCACCACTGATAACATGTACATGCCAATGTTAGGGAGAGGAGAAATCCTGCAATAGCTAAATTTCATGTTGAACTCCCCTTTAGGGGGCAAACCCTTAGGATCCTGAAATACATCATCATAAGTAGAAATGATTTCAACCAATTCATTCTTGTGTTTAGGATCACAATTTTCCAAAGCCTAAGAATATTCTTTTTCCTTAGACTTAATCAACATGAGACAAAAAGTATTTCTTGAATTAACTAGTCTTTTCATTTTCCCTGTTGTAACCAAGGAAAGACTTTTTTTAATGTGATGTGCTTTGACTATATATTCAATGCCATATTTAACAAGCAAGTACTTATTCTCCTCTCTATAAAATATTGCTTTTCTATCATAAAGATATGGGCTTCCCAAAATAATCCCACATATGTCTAATGGGACAACATCCAACTCAACCTCATCTACGAACTTGGATGTGATGGAAAAGCTTAGTCTATAAGTTTGTGAGACTTGTAGCTTCGCATTGTCACACACCCAACCTAGTGGATAAGGCTTCGGATGGGGATTGGTTTGTAAGCCTAACTTCTTAACAACCTCTTCAGAAATTAAATTTTCTTGTGAACCACTATCAAATAGAGTGTCAATCTTAGTATGTTTTGAAACAACTCTAATGTGGAACAATTCATTTCTTTTCTTATCAACATGCACAGAATTATATTTAGAAGAAGATGCATCATTTGATGACTTAGTGCTAGAAACTAAAAGAGATGAATCATTATACAATCCCATAGTTGTGATCTTAGTTTCATCACCTAAATCTGAACCTAAATCCTAAACCATAGCATTACTCTTCTTTTCCTTCTTTTGAAACTTTTTAGGCCTTAACTCAGGGTGTAGTTTCCAACACTTAGACTCATCATGATTTTTCTTGCAATGATTACAAAAGGGTTTTCCTTCTTCTTTTTTAACAATAAAAGTGGATTTTTGTTTACCCTTTCTTGATGAACTTTCCCCTTTGGATTGCTTAACATTAGATTGCTTACTTTTAACTTTAAGAAAAGATTATTTTGATTGTTTTCCACTAGCTTCTAAATGAGTGGCTTGTACACATACTGCATCTACATTAGTGGGATTGAACATATTCTTAAGTAACTTTGTAGCCCACCTATATATTTTAGCAGTGTTTCTTGTGTGTAAAGAGGAACATTCAAAAGTAAAGATTTTTGCCTAAATTCTTGTGTATAATCTTGAATATTTTGGCCTTTTCTTTGTCTGAAACTTTGCCAATCCATCATGGCTTGTTTCATATAGCCTAAAGGATAAAACTAATTTTTGAGTTCTTCAATAAATTCATTCCAAGTAGAAATTGAGTTACCTTTTTGAAGCTCAAATTCTTTCAACTTACTCTCCCACCAGATGAGAGTTGTGCCTCCCATACAAATAGTAGCCAAATGAATTTTTGATTCATCCCCTGCAATCTTTTGGACATTGCAGTAAAATTCTATCTACTTGACCCAATTATCTATTTTTTTAGCATTAACTTCACCATTAAACATTGGTAATTCAAACTTAATATCCAATTTGAGTGAAGGGAGAGATTTCATAGTTTTTTACCGTCATCTGATGAAGAGGGTTTTTCAGTTTATTTACCTTTCAATTCTTATGAATCACCTTTCTCATTCTCAGATTTCTTTTGTTTATCATGGTATAGTTCCTCAACCATGCTTCTCATCTCCATGAAGGCTCAGCAGAAAGCTTGTTCGGATTCCATCTCTTCTTCAACCATCCTTGAAGCACGCCTTGAGCCAATCTCTGGATTGTACTCTATGAGTTTTCCTTCACACTTTTGGGATTTAGACCTTGTCAACATACATAGCAATCACTGTTAAATAACAACTGCTCTGATACCAAAAATCTGATCTGAAAACTAAAAATGCAAGTGTAACAAATTCGAATAACACACTTTTGCATTTAAAATATCTTTCTGTTTCTTGACTTTTCTTTTAAATTTTGCATAAATAAATTAAAACTAGAATTAAAATGAAGATCAGAATTATAAAAAAATAGAAAAAAATTAGAAGAAATCACCAACAAATTGATAATAGAGTTCAGATTAAATAGCCTACATCTCTGGGTCCATTCGAAGTGAGGACTATTTCCATTAATTTGTGCATCAAATGGCTTACAAATTAAATTCAAGTCTTCAAATCACCTTTTCTAATCTTTGCTTGCCTGTAAATATCTCTCAGAACTAAAAATAATGGCATAAGGCCATACAAGGCATAAATTAATCTCTAACCTTCTTAGTTTTCTTTACACAGTCGGTTGAATGTCCCCCTTCAAATGGAAGTTTGCTGCTCTTATACCACTTCTAAGACCATGGCTCAAGTAGTCAAGGCTTGTCCTTTTGGGTAGGAGGTGTTGGGTTTAAGGCATCGGCCTTCCTTTAGCACTTTATCACTTATCTCTTTATCCCACATTATCTAGTTTAAAATGGATTACATGATTTTTAAGGGTTGGCGACTTCCTTGATGAGTGCCAATGTCCTTTTTAGAGGATTCTTTGGCACAAGGGTTAGCTAAATGCCTACCTTAGGATGTTATTGGAGGATGTGGGTAAACACGTGGTCTAGTCATGGTTTGTGTGTGGCGAAGGTGGATGACGTGTGTTGGTTGGTGGTTCCACCATGTGTTAGTTCATGGCCTCTTATTACAAAGTGAAAAATAATTATCCCACATTGGTGGGTCTTTAGCAGACTTTGTAACTTAAATACAATGTTACAAAAAATAACATATGAAGTATAGGAGGCCAAGGCACCCCTCCCCCTTGCTGAGGGCCCCCAATGAGCAAATAATGATGGATCCTCATATGACCGCTTGTCAAAGACCGAAGGCTAAAAAAAAACACCAACCAATTTTTTTTGCACCAATTCATATTTCCACATGTCAAATGGTTATTGGACCACTTGGTGTGTTTAAACAATGCCACGTCACTTTTGGACACATTATTTACCTGTTGCAAGAATACTTCAGCAAGCTATATTTCAAGCATCCAGACTCCGTTTTGCATTCTGGAAGAAGCGTCAAAAAGCTCTCAATGAATTCTTTGATTTGAAAGTGGTTTGACCAAAAATTGAAGATTTAAAAATGGAATGGTACATGGATCCACCTGGATCAACATTCATGATGGATTTTCTTGTGATATGGATATCAAAGGTACTCAGGATTACATCTTCAAATTATGTATCAATCCCTTCATCAGTATAATAGTAAACATTTATCTGCTACTTTACAGTATTTTTTCCTGATGAGAAATCTAAAGATTCTCCTAAGATTTCTTGGATTTGTTCAAGAAATCCTTGATGGAATGTTGTTCTGATGATACTTTCTAGAGTGTTTAGTTCATGAATTTATTCTCCTTCATTTCTCCTTACAGACTCAGCTAATGTTTCCTATACTTTTATTTCATTTTTCAATGCCAATAGTACTTCTTCTACAACTACTTCCTTCAGTTTATAGTGTTTCCTTCTTCAAAAATTCTCTGTCTTATGGTGTATTTTTCAACAGGATTCTTAGTTGTCACTAGTATTGTGGTTCTTCTCTAGTAACAACTTTTGGATTCTTTTTCAAGAATCTCCCTTGAGAATCTCTTTCTCTTTACATAAATGTTGTGCTACACTTTTTAGCTATCTTGTTCCTTATTACACAAGATTAGTGCCTTTTGTTTTTTGAGTGTTCCAATAGGTTGTTTTAGAATAATAAAAAAGTACAATAAAGGCATACAAAAATAAAAATAATTGAAATAAAAATTTTACTTCTATAAAATAGTAAAGTTATCTACTAAAATCAAGAAAATTAATCTAGGAACCAGAAGATGAAAGTAGGAAAATTATCCTAGAAAATAGGAAATGAAAGCAAGAAAATTAGTGTAGAAAATAGGAAATGAAAGTAGAAAAATTAAAGGCACACTTTGCAAAATATAAATCACTCTTGCAGGAAATAAATCCTAAACATATGAACTAAGTAAATTACAAGATTACAAAGAGGCATTCAAGGCTATATACCATTTACTTTCAGAAACTTAGACATCAGGCATAAAACACCATAGTGCCCTTACTCAACTTGTCTGACTAGAACTATATGTCTAGGAACTTAGACATATAATATAAGACACCATAGTATCCTCACTCAACTTGCTCAACTAGGTAGAACAATGCATTGAATAATCTTTAAAAAAACAATAATTGATTTTAGAAAACAATAATTAACACCCTCCCCAATAATGGTGCTGAAATGTTATGAAGACTAATTACCTAGTGAATACCATATTCTTGAGTTTGATTAACATTAATTATCAACCTAGGGTGCGTACGCTTTTCAAAGATGTCAGTACTATATATGCATTATTGATTCATAAATCAGCTTGCTTTACTAGTTATAGTATAATGAATTTATGTTGAATTCACTAGATAGTTATACTATGAAGCTATTATGATATAAATACCTCAAACTTATAAATCACACATGCATCACACTTTATATAATTAGATTTATAATGCAGTCTACTTACACACTCTTAACTAAGGAAGTTTAGGATCTTCACTACAACTCCTTTCAAGGGGGGGCTTCCTCATTTAGAATTGAGTTCCAATCCTTCTCTGAGAGATTTTTAAAATCTTTTTATAGAATAAACTTATTATTACTCAACTATCTAGAATTTAAAGATTGTTACTGAAGATTATAATGCAATGACTTCTATAGTTCTATTAACTATCCAATGTTCAATTTCAACTCACCAACTCCTAATCTAATCTAGGCTCTACCATCAAATACAAAAGGTAGTTTATTAACTTCTAACCATAGACATCAAACTAGGAAAAATACAAATACTTTAGAAACTACCCCAATCAACCTTCAAGTTATTAGTAACCAAAGTTACTTATTTTAAGCTTAACTAGGTTAAGGACAAGGTATATTATTTTGTTATTTTATTTCCTTTTGTCTCATTCCCATTGTCCTTGTCTTTCTTATCTTTGGTAGCACATCCAAATGTCCTTGCATATAAGGAGTTCATATAATAGCTATGGTTATTTCCAATTATCCATTTGGTTCCCAAGATATTTGGATGTGTCCTTAAGATCTAATCACAACAATAGCTCTATTTTGTATAGTGGTTGTGGACAACCTATAGGTGAAGCCTACAGTTTCTATGGGCACTTTGAAATGGCTATAAATAACCTGTAGGTGAAGCCTACAGTTGTAGGCAACCTACAGTGGCTATGGGTAGCTTTTAGGTGGAGCCTACAGTTGTTTTGGGTAGGCAGTAAGTGTTGTGCCCAAATGAGATCCTGTAGCCTTACATTATCCTTCAAATGTTTGTTAAATAAAGTTGCACAAGTATAATATAATCAAGGAAAACTCAACAATAATTCAAAACATAACATATATATATATATATATAGACACACACACACACACACACACACACACACACACACACACACACACACACACACACACACACACACACACAAAATCATAAATTCATTCATTCATTTGTATAGTCATGGATGGTTGTGAGGATTTACATAGGAAAAGATATATACTAGGTATGGATGAGTCTTATAAAATAGAGCAATTGGTGACCTCATCACATACCTTTCATATTATCTTATTGCATTTCTCTATGTTCTTAATATGGTTGGTGTATAGAATAACCATGGCTAAGTAGATTACATATATGAGGTAGTGGTTAGTATTTTTTCATCACATTATGAATTATAATCTTATTACATTGTTATGGAGGTTGCCCCATCGAAGGGAATTAGTCATAATTAACAAATATTCTGATCTTTTATCAATTATTTATATGGATATACTTATTCTGCTCTTAATTTTGTAATATATTATTCTATTAGTGAGAAAAATCTAAGTAATTTCATTACAAGTGGTATCAGACCATCAATTTTGGCCAATTACTCTAACATTGGTTTTTGGATCTAGTGTTGTAGCAATCAAAAGAGTTGTAGGATTAAAAAATATAACTTACAATATGGGAAAATTTTAAGTTTTTTACCACTATAGTATTTTTCAAAGTCTTTTTTGGAAAAATAAAGTCTATAATTTTTTTCACCCTTTTCAAAATTAATAGTCATTGGATTCATCTTGGGGAGATGATCACAATAGAATAATCACCTAGTATACTTTTTGGGGGCCTAAAACCATCCTTCTTAGGGCACATACATGGCTAGTCCTAACAATTATGGATGTCAAAAATGTCAAGACACTCCAAATACTCCTCACAAGGATGATATGGAGTCTAAAACATCATATTCATTAGTTTCTAGAGCAACTCAATAAATTCAATTAGATATACAAATCATGGTGAGGAAGGATGATTTTGATATAGTAAAATAGAAATTGGATTAAATGAAGAATCAATTGTCAATTATAAGTGATTAGTTGACCACTTACATCTCAAATGATGTAAAATAATCTTTCACCACTCTAATCAAGTTCTCATAATCCAAATAATTACAACTTTAATACTGGTTTGAAGCATATCCTGCCAAATGTGGAACTTTGCAAGTTTTATGTAAGGATCCACTCACTTGGAAAAATAAAATATAAAATTTATTTGAACTAAATCAAACCCCATATGCAAAAAATGTGATCATAACATCTTTCTATCTAGAACTTGAGCATTTTATTTGGTATAGGTGTTTATTTTCTCAAATACTATTTTTAGGCCTTTTTAAAGAAATTTATGTTGGTATTTTTTGATGGCATCTTAATTTACAACAAAACTTTGGATAAAAATTTGAATCATGTGAAACATATACTATTAGTACTATAATAACTTCAAATTTATGTGAAACCTTCTAAATTTATTTTGTATTCCATGAGTTTTACTACTTGGGTCATACTATTTCACATGAAAGAGTCAAATTCAATCTTAAGAAGATCAAATTTATGATGGAGTGGCAAGTGCCAAATACCCTAAATAACCTTCATTGATTTTTGGGGCTAATAGGTTACTATCATATATTAATAAAAAAATATGGAAGCATAACAAATCCAATCATATCCTTGTTGAATAAAGATTATTTTCATTGGACTAGACCAACTACCAAAGCATTTGAGAAGATGAAAGAGGTTATGTGCACTACTCTAATTTTGATGACCCATGATTTTTACAAAACATTTTTTGTTGAATGTGATGCATAATGATATGACATGGGGGAAATAATCATGAAATAAGGAAGACCCATTGTATTTGAGAATTTTTAACTCTGTGGAAAAAAATAAGTTTAATCCAATCTATGAGAAAGAGATGATGGTTATTGTTGATGTAGTCAAGTAATAGAGACATTATTTGATGGGTAGACACTTTCAAGTAAATATTAATCATAATAGTCTAAAATATATTTTGGAAGAATGAATGACATAAAAATATTAATGAAAATGGATGACTAAAATATTGGCATATGACTTTGAAATTAGCTATAAGGAAAATAGAATGTGGTAGAAAATGCACTTTCTAGGTAGGATGAATCGATTAAAGCATTGTTATGTGCAAGGACCATTTATAAATTAGATTGGTTAGAATAATCAAGATCATAATGGGATATTGATAGGAATACACAAATCTTAATTCAGAATCTTCAACATGGTTTGGGTGAAAATTTTGAGTGTAAATGGAATAAATTATGGTATAAAGATAAATTATGCCTATGTAAGTATTTTATCCTCAAACACAAGATCATTCAGGAGCTTCATGCATCTCCAATAGGTGGGCACTCAATATTTTTAAATACATATCACATATTCAAGAAATACTTCTTTTTGGAAGGACTCAATGGGGATATATATAATTTTTTGTTAGAATTCATCATTTGTTAACAAAAAAAAGGAGAAATAATTAAGACATTGGGTCTTTTGAAACCATTATCCATCCCTAGCCACTTATGGGAGGAGGATTCCATGGATTTAATTACAAGGTTGCCAAGGTCTAAAGGTAAAAATATCATCATGGTAGTTGTTTATAGGCTCACAAAATATGATCATTTTTTCTCCTTATCATAGTTATTTGTAGTCAATACAATTATTGTTGTTTTTCTCAATACAATTCAAAATTTGCATATAACTCACAAAATCACTATAATTGATCATGATCCTATCTTTGATAATAAATGTTAGATGAGTTATTTTCATGTTTGGGTACTCAATTGGCTCATAGTTTGTATTACCATCCTCAATCTAATGGGAAAAAATTGTTTTCAATAAATGACTATAAATGTATCTTCATTGTTTTGCATCAGATAAACATGAACATTGGGTCCATTGGTTGCCACTAGTATAATGGTGGCCAAAATATTTCCTTTTTTTCACTTTATGGCTATCATACCCCATTCATAACTTCATATTTGAATGTGCAAGCCAAGGTTAGAGTTGTTGAAGAACACATTCAATATCATTATGAGGTACTAGCTAGTTTAAGGGATAATTCAAAAATGACACATAATAGAATGAAGAAGAAAGTTAATTAACACAATAATGAGAGAAATTTTTATATTGATTATTGGATCTTTGTGAACTTTTATCCATATAAGTAGATGTATTTGAAGAAATAAAAAAAGATAACAAACTTTCTCCTAAGTATATGACATTGATAAGATCCTACAAAAAATTGGTAGTGTGGCATACAAGTTGGAGCTACCCCAATCCACTTGTATGCATCTTATATTTCATGTATCTTTATTGAATAAGGTCATTAGACAAAGAGTTTATACCCATATTGATTTCCCTGAACTGAATGAACAAGGTGGAGTCATTCTAGAACCTGAATAGATATGTCATACATATACAAAATGGCTACAAATAAGAGATATTAAGGAGTATGTGATAAAGTGGAAGAGTTTGAATCATAAAGATGCAACATGGGAGGATTAATATTTCTTGAAAAAACATCCATAGTTGATTCAAAATTTAATTCAACATTATTTTAAGGGGAAGGGCATGTTACACCCTTAACCTATAGTATATCTAGGGATATGCCAGGCTAACTTATGGTTTACATACCTTTCATATTATCTTATTGCATTTATCTATATTATTAGTATGGTAAGTCCATGGAATAACCATGGCTAATTAGAGTATAAATAAGAGGTAGATGTTAGTCTTTTATCATCACATTGCAAATTATTCTATTATTGCATTTTTGTGGAGGTTACCGCCTCAAATCAGCCCAATCATAATTATCAAGTATTTTGATCTTATGTCAATTATTATTATGGATATGATTATTATAATATTAATTATAATATATATTATTCCATTGTTGTGAAACATCTAATTATTTTCATTACACTTATGCCTGTAGGGAATAAAACAAGTTCATTCAAAGATTCCTTGAGGACTAACAACAAACATTTATAGACATGTTATTAGGGAATGTTAATGCAAACCTTAATCCTTATCAACTGAACCTATGACACCACTTTAAATGTAAAATTTGGAATATATTAAAATCCATCCCAGATTATCAATGATGCACTATCTATAATTAACCACATGTTAATCAAACTAACCAATCCCTAACCATTAGTACTTATGATGTGAAGGCCTCTACCTCTAGCATAACCAACCCAGATGTGGCTCCCCAATTGGGACCTTAAGGTTAGAATTATGTGATAATTATTTGACAACTAGAAACTAAAGAGGATGTAAACATTATTACTCACACAAGAGAATATTAACCTATAACTCCTTACATTTTGAATGTCCTGGAGACTAACACCAACCCTAAACATGTGGATAAATACAACCTAATTCAGACCTCACTAATACATTTTATCACAACTCTTTCTTATACTTTCTCAATAATTATTTCACCCATCATTAATAATGTGTTGATGCCTTATGATTGGGACACCTAGCTAGTGTCACACCTCCCCCCAGGCCCAAATCAACCCCATTGATTTGAAAAAGTTCCCACCTATTCAAAACTTGAGAGACATTGGTTACTTATTTGACCTTAGAGTCTTCCCCAAGATGTTGAGATGGATAGGAGGGGCGATCCAACCTTGTATTTACAAGTTTGGATCTATAACAACTATTTAAAGAGTGATGGTTGATAATGGGGTGGCTATCAATTTAGTCCCATTTTCATTTCTCAAGAAACTTTTTATCAACATATCCGCCCAAATAGATAATTTATTAGGACCATAAAATTAGTTCCATGGTTTTTAAGGAAATACTACAAGCATATAAATTGTTTTAAAAAATACCTCAACTAAAATTTGACTCATGAACTAGGTTGATTTTAGGGTATGTGCACACGATGGGCTTGTTGATAAGTCCTTGAAATCATTTAAAAAATTATAATGAGAAGGTTTAAATCCATGCTCCATAGAATATCCTTAAAATATTGGTAGGTAATAATAATTACTAACATTAAGTAAGGTTCATATAACTAGTATTGCTATTATATTGTAGGGTTAGATTAGTTATGTTTATGACTATAGGTAGGAAATTAAAATTGTAAATTTATAATTTTTTGTTTGACAAGAAATTTAGAGTTTTTATTTGACAAGTAAATGCAGGTTGTATTTTTTTGATAGATTCAATACAACTACAGACTAGACAAGCATGATATTCACCATGGTTTTTGAAGCTAGCCAAACACATTGGCAAATGAACCAAAAAATACAATAATTATTGTGAGGACTAGTTTGTTTATATTGCTTCTAAAAATAGCATATTGAGGGGTATATCTACATCATAATATCATCTAATACTTTTTATCACCTATAAATTTTAGTTCCCATATGGTAAATTTAATTTAACCATTTCCATGTGGTACCATTATTGGAAATAGAAGAGATAACTTGCATTCATATAGATAAGTATTCACAAAGACATCCACAATAAATAATATAAGAGGAAAGACTATACAAAATTGAATGTTGTAAACCATAATCCAAAATTTTGAGATATTTTTTATAAAATGTTTTAGGTTATGTGAATTTTTGGAGTGTCATTTTCCTTCATAGATACCATATAATTAAATATATATAGAATTTTAAATTTTCTTTATATATTCTCAAATTACATTATCTCAAATCCATGTTAAACTCTACACCTAATTACTATGTGAACCATGCTATTATGGTTGATGAACTTTAAACTTTTATGTTGATGAAGCATTCTAGTATGGTTTATTTTGAGACACACATGTTTTTACATATGTTATATTATATGGTGTATGTCATATTTATTTAATTACAAGTTATATTATATGTTTATCACATCGATAAGAATTTCAACATAGTTTAAAGGCATCTACAAAAGGTTTATAAACATCTCACAGCTATCTCATACTAATTTGAATAGTATATGTTTAATGTTTCTTATGATAACCTTATTATTTTTCCAAATTTATGATGGATGACTCAGAATGAAACAATGTCCTACAATAAATTGTTAAAAATTCGGAGCAAATTGTATACAATTTTTCTATTAGAGAATTTTTTTGTCTGATTCATGTAATGTAGTTTTATATGAATTATTTTAGGAAAAATAATTCAACATCTAGTAATCATCACATGTATTCCTATAGTTTAGATGTTCCTGAGAATATTTTAAAATTCTTAATAAGGTTTTAGACAGTGCATCCACTAGTAAGGGTAGGATTCCCACTAGGTTGGGACAACCATTTGGTGGCCAATGTCCCCAAATTGAATGTTGATGGCTATTTGATTATTTTTCATGTGATGGGTATAAAATGGTTAATATGCATTACAAAAACCCTGAAGATAGGTAATTTGAAGCATGGATAGTCCTACTATCAAGTTTTGGACATTAATCACCTTTGTCATACTATAATAGGATTTAAAAATCAAACATATTGTATGATTCATAGTTCATCACTAATGGGTTTAAAGCAATTCCTAAAAAAGTAATGTACTTAATCTACCAAATTAAACCTACCCAAACATACACCATAATATTGTTGTATGATCTTTCATTAAGATGTGAACGAGATCCTAGCTGTCATGGGTGGTATCAGACACCCGTGCAAGACATTATCCCATAAGAAAATTATAAATATCATACTGTTAATTTATTAAAATAAATTTAAGGCCAACAAAATGTTAGGATGTGTAGGTTGGGGGGACATACGGATATAGCTCATGAACTTCAAAGTGTGAGTACTAAACAATGGGAGATATCCTAATTAGTCTCACTATGACTCATCATTTTACTACATTTGGATGAAACAAGGTGGACTTGTCAAATTTAAAATTATGTACCTAATCAATGTATCTAGGTAATATACATTATATATGTACAAATTCATGTTTTAATGTAGTGTCACAGTTACATCATGTTGTGTGGAGTAGTTTTAGTGTTTATTCAATCACATAATGACCTCTTTCTTGACTTCATATTCATATATATCCTTATCATGAAGGTTATAGCCACTCTCAGTGAATGAGATGTGTGGGGGGGATCCATAGGGATTTATGGTTGGAGATACATCCCTCTATGATACTCTCCTTCTCTACATCTACATAGTCTACTACTAGCTTTAGTGATTCTCCCCTACTTCTCTGTGTTCACATGAAGAAAAAAGTATTGGTTTTATCTGTATTGTATTTAATTATTTTGTAAATGATGTATTACTATCAAAGATGTAATTATAGGGTCATTAAAACTACAAATAAGACACTTTCTAATATTATACATATTGAAATGTGAATTATGAATGTTTATATATTTCCTTGTGGATTCTATTTGCATTTTATTTCTATTCACCTAATGCATTACTAAAAAAATATGTAATTATAAACTATGAAATCTAGAGTCAAATAATTACCTTATGTTATCCTTTTGGAGTATGATTAAATGAAAATAAATTGAGTTACGAATGTTAGTTTCCTATTGTACATTTGGATAATTGTCATTATTTAATAAGGATTAAATGCTTTATGAACATGTATTTGATGAATTTGAGATATATGTTATTAAACTTGATTAAAATGATGTTAGTATAATTAATATAATCAATTAAAATTGATTCCTTATTTTTTAATTATTAATACATGTTATAGTTTGGGAATAGTTAACGAACCGTCTAGGTTTTATTATATGTAAATAAAAAATTAACCCTTCAAGTGTACCCAAAATGGGTTCTTATAGTAAACACAACATCGAGGTGTTGGATAAATTGGTGAATATTTTCATGTCAAGGATAAAAAAACAAAGCTAGTCTTCCAAAAAAATGATGTCCTATAAATCATCAATACAAAACTACATAAAGAAGAGAGCAAGAAAAGGGAGTTTGAGGATAACATTTTTATAATCAAGGACAATATCAAATGATAAAGGTTGCTCATATAGGGTGAAAAGAGTAAGGGACCCCTATATTTTCATGAATTTGCAATGTGTTTTGTGTTGAATTTTATTTTTTGATGTAAACTTTGTATCAATGATTTTTCCTAACACAAATTACTTTATGCATGAACACACTAAATTTAGCGAGAGAAAATTTCTTTAATTTCACAATTTTTCCTTTAATGAGGCACATTACATCAATGTTTGCATAAAAAATGTGCAATTATGTTTACCTGTAATGAAATTTTACATCATCCATATTTTGTTGGAAATTTTGTATTTACAAGTGAAAATGACAATTTAACCGTGTTGGCTATATCAATGTCCAAAAAAATAAGGTCTTATGTAAAATGTGAAAAATATTTTTGATGTTATTTTTTAATGACTCCCTCATAAAATTCAAGTTAAAATTTAAGACACAAATCCTAATATAATTGTGTCAAAATTTACATCATCCTATACCATACTCTATAAAAATAAACTTCAATCATCAAATTGGTTTAATTGTATGTCTATGGATTAATAAAAGTTTAAAATGAACCACCCATAGATATAAATTAGATGGTTTAAATGTATTTTATGTGGAAATTAATTGAATGAAATACTGATTAAGAACTATATATTTTAGACTTACATTGAAATACATAACCCATGTCCTTTCTTTCTCCTAGGAAAATGTACCAAAATACACTTTGATAAGAAGAGTTACCTATTTGGTTATTAACCTTGTGAAATTTTGTGTATGTAGGTCGAGGATGATTATTTTTATTTAGATTTTATTTCACTTTAATTCATATTTTTATGGCTTAAATTTATCCAAGCTCGTCATACCATCATGCAACTTCAAGCCATTTAAGGGGCTCTAAGACCGATATAGTAAATGAGAGTTTTATTGAAATAAGTTATGAAATAAAATGGGCCCTTGTATATAGTGGAAATATTTGATATAGGTTATTTTCTTTCATACAATAATATTATAATCTTATCTCTTCCCATTGGAAATTTTTAGATATGCAATTGTTTTTGTGAACATAGGGTTCTAAACATCACTTAGAACTTGAAGCACGCATGAACAAGTAAAGTACATGAAAATAAAAAAAATAAGATCATGATAATTTTGTTTGGGTAACCATTGGGTTTTAAATTGTGTTTACCTTTTAAGAATGCTTAAAAACTAGGATTCAATTCAATAATGGATAACATTAATAGTTCTCCTATTTGAGTAAATGGATGCCACTATTATTTTCTATCATTTAAGAGATTTGGAATAAATTTATCTTTAGTGAATTATAGAGTTTATTGGGAAAATGCATGAGAAATTATTTTTCAAAAACATCATCACCTATGGTTAAATAAGGATCAATCTGTATTTGAAAAACTTGCTCATTAAAAGCTTTAACATAAATTGGATAAACTCTTCTACAGATTGTGTCAAATTTGACATGAATTGCATTAACCATAACTAATGAAAATTGTGTTAGCTAACCAATTTTTCAATTTTTTCAAAATTTAATTCCAGAAAATCAAAATTAACCATTTTAAATTTTGTAAAAGTTATAAAAAAACTTGATGTACTTATTGATATAGTTTTTTGTGATGCACATTGCATAAATAAAATTTACACCAAGTTAGTTGATGCTAAAATCTATGTTCCAATGTAAATTACATCATACAAACATTTTGAATCAGAGTCTCAAACAAATTAGGAAAAATAGCTTACAATTTTGATGTAAATGTTGATTCTAAAGGATTGAAATTTATCAGTGGGTATAAGATTGAGGGTAAACATAAGTAATAAGAAAAAAACATTAAAGGGCATACAACTGAAGGCAAGTGATGAAGAAGATTTCACATATAAGGAACATAATGGATACCTTTTGTATTTACAATGAGATTCATAAAAGTAAATTAATTATGGAACAAAGATTATTTTCTAGGTGAGATACCATCCAAAGTTGTGCAAGTTCAAGCCACCATCAAATGTTGGGATGATGTTGAATAACTTCATCAAAACATGCCCCATTTTAAGAATTAAGGGAGGATTACATTAATTTTTCCAAGGATACACAACATAGTTAGTGTGGGAAGATGTTGAACCCAAATTTTGGCTAAGGATAGGTTCATACAAGCATCCTTGAAGGAGAAGACAATCAGTGAAAGAAGACATATTTTAATAATTAATGTTGTGTGCAAATATAGTTATTTTACAAAGTTGTGCACGTAGATAACTATATGTCAAAAATGTGCACAAGTATATATGCACACAATAATATGTATGAATTAAATTAAATACTTTGGTTAAGTCATATCATGCACCATATTAAATATCGAAGTGAAATAAGAGCATGACTTGGAACTCCAAACATACAGGGTGGAGGTAGCATATCCATTATCCACATGGTTACATTTTAATACATATTGTAAGTGTAGTTGGCATAAATAAAGGATTTAAAATCAACTAAGGTGAAAAATAAAGGAAGTGAGTTTGCACAAATCCTTAGGCTTAAAGAAAGAACCATATGATGAAATCCATTAAGCATTTTAGGGTATGACTTACCAATGAGAGCAAGTCATAACTTGTTTATAAAATACTACCTTGCCATTTTTAAAAGGGTTAAATATGTTAGTTTATTGTTAAAATTGTTTTGGTATTATTGTATGAGATGTCATTATTGGATTTTGGATGAGAAATGTAATAACTTGCATGAGTAGTGTAATAGATTACGTGATGATGTATTTTGGACTATGATTATGAGTAAATTGTGGGAAAACATGTTTACAATTGAATGGTGACACATGCATATGATTTTCTTATTTATTTATATAGATTCAATTTTGCATGGTTTATATTGATTATTGACATGTTCATTAATGGTTTCCATCTATGTATTCTCTTCATCCCGCAACTCAACAAGATTTGGTAATCTTTGTTTGCACCTCAAATGATAAATCAAGTAAAATTTTAATTAGTAGGATGACATCAAATGTGGGGTATTATTTTTTGGGATCACACAAGTGATACAAGTATATATGTGAGCATATGAAAAAACATAACACGTCATTCCTCTTGGATTTATCACTCCATTTTCATTTTTACTTTCTTTTATAAAATTATATTGTTGATTTTAAGTTGGGGAAGCTTGATTTTTCATCCCTTATATCCATCATGACAATATATTCGATTTACATAAAATATTTATCCACAATTTTTAGTTTGAGAGCAAGCAAAACATTTTTCTTTATATGGCAATCAACTAAACAAAAACACATTATTGGTCTAACAATTCAAATTTAAGGCATAATATTGGTTCGATCGATCATTGAGACCAAAGGAACCAATAGTTGGGATCGAAGAAACCAATAATTTTGTTTTAAAACACGTTATTTTATAATTGGTCTATAGGTCTTACATGTAGGCCATGGAGGAAAATACATGTGGGTCACTAATATGAAATGATGTACCATGATGGAAGACACATGGCTTATTAATGTGGAAGCCAATGTCATTTTTTAGATGGGTCAATGAGATTTTATCCATTAATGTGGAAATTTAATGCTATCATGTGCACCACCAACTGTCATATTTCCTTACCTTTTTGTGTACATCTTCCCCCAAAATTGATGAAACTTGCTCAAAATTTATCAACCATACCACATTACACAAAGGAATTTTAATTAGTAGAATGGAGGGAAGAAAACATACCACATGTTTTTTGCCTATAAATAAACCCATAATAGTGTTTTTTATGTTCTTGAATGGTTTTTTATTTTTATTTTTCCTTATATTCTCATGTTTTTTATCGCTTGCCTTTTATGTTCCTCAAATTTTTTGTGCCTTCTTTGTTCATAGTTTATTTTGCATGCATTCACATCTAAGTAAACATTTACTAGTTAATGGACTAACATAGTTATCATTTATTCTATTTCCATTCACTCTAATATGTTATTTATATGTATGATATCATTATGTCAATTTAAAATTAAGATGGAAAATTTGTGGCTCATTACTGTGGAAGCCACTGCCATTTCCACATGGCTAGACTGTATTTTCTCCATTACTATAAAAAATTAATGTCACCTTGTACACCACCAACAAATATTATTTTTTTCATGTATATTATATGATTATTTTACTTTCTATATTCCTATTTTCTATTGTGTGACTTATATGTTTCTATTTTTTTGTCATGCTTTTATTGTTCATGTTTTTTTCAGTGTGCATTCACATCGGAGTAAATGTTTACTGGTATGTCAATGGAGTGATGGAAAATTACATCAAAAAATGTCTCTACCTATCTTTTCATGGACCTCCTCCCCTCAAATTACCATGAAAACTACCAAAATTTTCTTGACCATGCAACATTTCACAGAGGTATTGTTGTCAGCAGAATGGATGGATGAAAATTATTTTTATTGTGTCTTATATGTTTGTGGTTTTTTAGCATACCTTCACATCTAAATAAAAATTTAATTCTATGTTAATGGAGGGATGATACATTACTTAAAATTGTGTTTCCTATATATAAACCCATTATTATGGTTTTTTCCTTTTCAAGTTCCTATTATTATTAGTGTGCCTGTTATGCCCATGTTGGAAGACACTTGTTGGAGGGATGAAAAATTACCCACACATTTGAATCAACATTGTCAACATGTTTTCATTCACATATAACTCTATTTTTTTTTTATGGATGCCCTAGATATTTTTTAATTCATGTCATTATGTGTTTCATAATTGTGTTGCATTTCTATTTCACTACATATCATGTGTTGGAAGACATAACATTCATTAGTGTGTGGATGTAAGTCATGAAGGTTTTCCATATGCCATTAACAATTATTATCTTTGTATCAAAATTAAGTTTAGCATTCACATAATATAGAATGTAATTATATTTTGTATCAAACCAAATTGTATTATCTTTGTATTAAAATGAAGGTTGTCATTTACCTACCATGAATAACTTAAAAAAAATTAATATGTTACTGAAAATTTATAGGTATGTGGATGGAATGGCTATAGGTTTTGCATGAACATACGATTAAAAGTTTTTTTTAATTAAAATTTATATGTATCAAACCAAACCCTTTTATGGAATCTATTTGGTGTTCTATTCATATAGTCCTCTCAATTAATTTTGTTGTGTTATTCATTCACATTTTATAAGTTACAAATATTATTTATCATTGATGTTGTTGATAAATCATTAAACATTTTGTGTTATGTGGATGGAAACCCTAAAATTTTCAAATATGTAAATACTAAATTAATATGGGTCACTAATATAAAATAAAGTGCCATGATGAAATAGGAGTGTGATCGCATGAATGATCACTTACTATTATGTGGATGTAAGTCACTAAGGTTCTCGTTCACATACCAGTAAATGTCTATGTGGTTTTTTTAGAAATAATAATTTCATTAACATATTAGTATATGTTTATGTCTTTGGATATTAAATAAGAATTGACATACCAATAAATGTTTATGTCTTACAATATTATATAATAATTTCATTAACATACAATAAATGTTGTGTTATTTATATGTTTTTGTGGCATGCTTTTAATATGTTTTCCATTCTATTGTCAATGTTGTTGATAGGTTTTCCATTGTATTGTCAATTACTATATCCATGCATTCTTGTTTTGGACATAATTTGAATTGTTGTAAAGGGTGAAAGTTTATTGGGCTATTCAATTTGAAAAAAAATTACAAACATTGTGTTTCTTGACACTTATTATGTTTTTAAATATTGTGCTACATTTATTAATTTTACATTACATTTCTTAACATAGTATATATGTTTCTAATGTTTGGAATACTCATATAGTTTTTGTTTTTCAAACTTTATGAAGTTTGTAATGTGTAGTCATATAAAATGTCAAAATTGGTAGCTTAAGTGTGGCTTGTGATACCCAACCCATAGGTCCCTCTTGCATGTTCTCATGAACCTTCTAGACACCTTTTTATGGATTCCCAATGATTCATAGACTTATGAGACCTAATTCCATCTTATCCAAACCTCATTTCCCATGCTTATTCCATCCCCCCATATCTTGAACCTGTAAGAAAGGAGCATTGGGGTTGGATTATAACACTAGACCCTAGGGTGTCCAATTTCTAGCACTCTTGTCCAATCACTTTTTAAGCCAAAATGATCATTTTCTCCTAATTTCTCTTATTCATTATCTCATCTTAGAGAAAATGCATTTAACCCATGACCAATAGATTTCTATAAAATCCCATTCAAATTTCATTTAGAAGGGGTTGGTAATTATTTCAAAAGAAAGCAAGAATAAAAGCAAAACCACTAAGGCAATTTTCCCTATTCTCTACATACAACCAACCAATATAGCCATAAGCTCATTCAAATCCTCACACCAGTCCCTGGCCAACTCAAGCATACCCAATTTAGCATTTTTGCATCCACATAACACTATTGCACAAATCACATCAAGTGGGAGAACTACATATGGCTTGATCTCTCTTCAGAGTATTGGTATGTAAGCATTAGGCCCATACAAGGTGTGTGGATACATGTTCAATGCATCTTACACACACTAACTTCCCTTCTTTCTCAAAGTTTTATTCAAGCATAATGAAGGTCTAGGATTAAATATTAAATCAGATCTACAAGGAGCTATATCAATATTTAAGGTTCAAAATTTCATAGGTAGACTAATATAGGGATAGCAGATAAAACCCAGAAAACATGGATCTTTGTGATCAGTTTGGACAATAGTGGTAGGACCTAGATTATAACATCAGACCTTAAAGTGTCTTGTTTTCAACACTCTTGTCCTTTCACCAAATGAAAGCTAGATCCAGATTCATGATAATGTCATAGTCTTGCATAGCTGATATCAACCTCTATCGACCTAATTTTAAGATAAGTTACATTTCTCCTCTTTCACTACTATTTTTAGAAAGCTATGAAGGTCAAATAAATTATACAAATTAGTACTCTATTTATTATAATATTTTTCATTGATTTAGTCAACTCAGACCTTTAACTAAATTATGAATAAGACTCCAGTATTCTCAAAATATTTAAATCATTTGGTGAACCTAACTTACTTTATTTGCACATAAAACCCCTAGAAACCCTAGGGTAAATTCTTTGTTGATTTTTACAATATTTTTATGATTTTTTACTTGAATATTTAAATCAAAAATTCACTTTAATTTTTAAAATTCCATAGTAATTTAAAAAATATTTTTTTTTCAAAACCCTAGTTACATATACGAGGTCCCTTTAAATCAGAATTTCTCCAATATTTTTCTAATTTTTTACCTGCATATGTAAATCAAAAAATCACTTTAATTTTTAAAATTCCAAAGTAATTAAAAAAAAAATTCAAAACCCTAGTTGCATATACTAGGTCCCTTAAATCATAATTTCTCAAATATTTTTTTGATATTTTACCTACATATTTCAATTAAAAATTCATATTAATTTTTAAAATTCCTTAGTAATTTTAAATATATTATTTTTCAAATCCCTAGTTGCATATACTAGGTCCCATTGCTTTTGAGGTATCACTTTACATCTAAAATCAGATTTCACATAAAAACAAAAATGGATCTCACTTATTTACAAATATTTATTGCGTTTCTTTCAAATAATAAGGAGACCATACTTGGTCCTATCATGTACATGAATGATGAAGTTTACCATATGTTAATACAAAACTTCATTCTTTTGCATTTCATGCTTACTTTTTATAATATGGGATGAGATTAAGACAATCAATGCTAAATATGTTAAGATACCTCTTGCCTCACTTCCCTTGGAGCCTCTATCCTATGTCGAGATATGTTGCATGATCTATTTTACTCTTCCCCAAAGCACTACCCATTTCCAGAGAGCTTAGTTGACACCCTTTATCCTTCCACCACCTCGATCTATCAATTATCTATGCTCTCCTCTTGTAGCTACTACTAATCTTATATATCTATTAGATAATATGGTTAGAGCTATTATTCAACATGCCACCATACCTCCCCCACCTAGTCAAGAGCCCCACCACCCTCCCATTCATTCATGTCCCAGGCCTAACCCACTCACATAGGCAAATCCACACAAGGCATATGATATTGTTAACTAGTTGAGAAACACACCAGCTAAGATTTCCACGTTAGAACTACTTTAAAAAGCTAATGTGTTTAAGGACATTCTTTATCAGGCACTCACTCAGACTTTTATGCCCATTGATTCATATCCTTCTTATTTTTCATTAGTGGTCAACATGATAAAAACTATAGAAGATGTAATTTCTTTTGATCGTGAGGACATTCCATCTTAGATAATTATTGATCAAAATTTACCACTATTCATACAAGTTTAAGTCAAAACTAGCATAGTTAAGAGAGTTCTAGTTGATAGTGGTTACGAACTTAATATATGTAATATTACATTCTTACATATCACGGATGTAGATATGGCATTTATGTAAAAATCATATAAGAATATTAGAGGGTTTGATGATATACCATAACAGATATTGGGCACCATTGTTTTGGATATCATGCTAATGCCTAAAACCCTCTACATAGTTTCAAGTCATGCTATGTTGTCTTCATTATAATATTTTACTTAGATGACCTTGAATACATGATATGGGGGTAGTTCCTTCTACTCTTCATTGATGTGTTAAGTTTCTACATGAAGGATACCTATACACATGCCTAGCATATAACCAACCATTCAAATATTATCGAATTATAGAGCCATATTTAACTATTTTGATAGATGAGACACCTCATATCATAGTTTATTCACCACCTTATTGCATTTCTCTTGATCAGATACATACATATGAGGTAAGAGAGATAGCACATCTCACACTCAACTTACAAATGTGTCCTCATCTCTAGATATTCAGCCAATCATAGTAGCTTTAATCATTATAGCTACACCATCAATCATAGTTTTTACACCTATTTTAATTATACACTGACCAATAGTATTTCTAGTAGTACTAGTTGATTATACAAATACAACTCCTCTAATAGTTATAGTTACTCCATCAGTTATAGATACTCTCACAACACCACTATCTTCTACTACTATAGTTGATGATACTCCCATATCATAGCTACCCCTTGTGGTTAATTAATAGTTACCATATGTACATGATGTTGATACAGATTCCCAGGCTATTTTAGATGATGATACGATACCCACACTCATAGATGACTAATTGTGTGGATTGAGCTTTACACCAATTGGCCTAGGAGAATACTGAGATGACTCTAGAGCTCTCATTACACATCTTACATCACTCTTATCATATCACACTACACTCAAGATATACTCCACATTCACAACTATAGATAGATCACTTAGCACATATAGTTCACATGGTTACCTCTACGGATATAGAGCTGGTCATTCATATTGAGGAAGGCAACACACAACATCAACCATAGATTATACTATAGATGTTACTTGATCATGGACTAATCACACTACCTATAGTATGACACATATCTATTATCAAGTTATCATGGTAAGATGGTTTCCCATTTTGTCTCTTTCATAAGATTACATGCCATGATACAAAATCATGTACATATTTATAATAGAGATTGGATAAACTATAGGTTTAGGGTATTATTTAGATTACATCACCACCAGCACTAGTAGTGCCACTTCCACTGAAACCATCTACTGCCAAAGATAAACATCTCAAAAGTGATTTAGCATTTTCTAAGCTAGAGCAACCTCTAGTTTATCATCGATAGGATGACACCATTATGAATGATAGATCTTTGAATAGACACAAAGCACAGATCTTACTAACACTTGAGGAGATAGCCACCATACATAAAGAATTTGTAGAATAAGATGATACTTATGATGATGATCTTGAGGCATTTGATGATGGTCTTGATTCCTTCCTCCATCTCTATCCTCAGTGGGATCCATCCTTAAACACTTTACTCCCTCCAGCATAGTCATTTATGTCATTATGTACATATTGCCTTATTCATATGCTTCTATATAGACTATTTTCAATCTTCTTGTATATAGTCTTCTTTTGATTGATTGTACATAGCTCAAAATATCAAAAATCCGAAAACATTCAAATAATTTAGAAACATAAAAACATTTCAATTGTATGTATTATCCATGCTTTACATTTCTACTACCATGTTAGACTTACATTTTGTTGTTCTATGCTATTTTATTTATCAAATTATCTACACTACCATGCTTCACTTGATCTTCTTTGAGTGTGTCTAGTAACATCCAGATCCTTGATTGCTTCACTCTACCCATTGAGGGGGCATCCTAATTCTACTTTCAAGACATACATAGATATATCTACCCACTAGGGGTATATTTTACATGACTACACCATCCAAGTTATGTCATTCCTACACCACATACTATAGTTATCATGTTGATGTACATTACTTACTATCTTATATATATTAATGTATTGATACTCACTAATATATAACATTTATGTATTTATTAGCATATACCTAGTCTTGTACTCCATGTCTTACATACTTTCACTTCTTGCTTTGATTAGTTAGATTTGATTGCATTTCCAGAATACTACATACTTTCAATTCTTATTTTATGTAGATAAATATGATTGTATTTCCTAGTTACTATTACTTCTATTCTTGTGTGTGCCTTAGGACATTTACCAATGTCCTTTGCTTGTACTCTTTTATGTGATTATGGCCCTCATGCTAACCTTGATTTTTTTAATTATATGTGCATGTGGAATTTGAGCATGCCTTGTATTCTTATTTTTTAGTTTGAGTGACATGTACCCATGTCCCTTGTTTGCTTGGCCCCTTGGCCACTCTTTTATGCTTGTTTACTTATTTAATTCTCACTATTTATAATTCCATGATACACATCATGCATTATCTTGATTTTTTGGATGCCATGATAGGCATCATGCTCCATCCCTCCTTGACAACTAACAACTAAAACTTCTAGGTCTACTTTAGTACATTACATATGCTATTACATTCTTATATCTACCTAGCATACCCTTGTTGATCTAAAAATATCCAATATAAACTATGTTATATCTTGAGACATCTTTTTGATTATCATTGTTATCTCATGTATTTCATAGCATAACACACTTTTAGGGCTCTTTATTCTTAGGGAAGTCATTTCAAGGTCTTCGTTCCTACTCTCAAAAGAGGGGGAAATAAACAAGGGTTTTGTCACAGAGATCAAGCTCTTACCAATCAAAAAAACTAGTTTTTAGAACACTCAAAATAGTATCCAGAACCCAAACTAGGTAGAACAAACCAAAAAATTAGTGATGATTATATAACAGTCATCATATTTAGTAAAGGACAATAGTGCCAAACATGGACAATAGCACTGGATAGTAGGGTGTATTATTTTTATCACTCATGTCCAATTAACAAAAAACCAAATTCTATAGAAATAGGTAGAAAGGTAAGCTCAACTATAGTTTTGTCAGATACAAATCAAGCTAGATTCAGTAGTTTTGGTATAGTTTTTCTCAAATAATCTAGATATATGGGGCATCATGCACGACATGGTGGCTCTCACTTCTATTTTTAGACAGGGCAGTTGGTATAAATTCTAGATCAGAATCCATGTTATAAACACTATTGATTAGGAGCAATGTGCATGACACATTGATATTAATTTCTTTCCAAGTTTAGTACATTACCTAGGCATTCTCAGCATTTGTGTGCCTTATTCCATCTATAGGTATTTGGCATTATTTCAAAGTGGATTTCATACAAGCCTAACCTCTACATTCCTAAGTGACTTCCACATAAGCCTAATTTCTAGTTTCAGAGTGGATTTCATACAAGCCTAATCTCCTCCTTTCAAATTAGCCAAGATTGGCCCAGTTTTTAGTACACATTTAGCTATCCATGCCACATTGCCAAATTTTATAGAATTCATGGGCTTCAAGAGCCATCTCATACAACACACATTCATATCAGTATCAGTTCATAACTTCACTTAGTGGGCAATGATGGATCCAAAGGACTAGTTAGCCTTTGTATTCTTGAGCCACCTACTCAAAGGGATTGGACACATAGTCTAAACATCGATTAACACATACATGATCACACAACTTCACTTAGTAGGTGATGATGGAGCAAAAGGGCCATCCTTTGCATTCTTGAGCTGCTCCCAAGGAATTGAGAACTCAACTCCATTTGCAATATTACCCTTAGTACAACACATACCTAGCACACATCTAGCATGACTCAACATCATAATAGTTTTTATATTAGTCCATGTACTTGATGAGGTGTATTCATTCCTTTCTCTTTCTCTCTCTCTTACCTAAATTTATACATTCTTATTTTAGATATATCATATCTAGTAAGAACTGATATTTTTTTCTCTCGTAGATTTACACTTCATAATGTGCTCTCTCTCTCTCTATGCACACCTAACATCACACAGCTTCATGAGCTTCACCCGTATAGGTAAGTTGAGGTACACTTTCTACTTTTCCTTTATATTAGTATTTTTCTTTTTTGCATCACTAGAATAAATGGGGGACAAATTTTTATCATATAAAAAGTCAAAATTGTTAGCATGAGTGTGGATCATGACACCCAACCCATAGGTCCCTCTTGTATGCTCTCATGACCCTTCTAAACACCTTTTTGATGATTCCTAGTAATCTATATACTTTTGACACCTAATTTCAGCTCAATTAGACCCCATTTCCCATGCTTATTCCATCCCCCCAAGTCCCAAACCTATAGGACAAGAGTGCTGAGACTGGACTATAGTGATGGAACCTAGGGTGTCCCATTTCCAACACTCCTATCCAATCACTTTTTGAGACCGAATGACCATTTCACCTAATTTATTATTCATTGTGTTAACTTAAAGCAAATTCATTTAACCCATTACCAATATATTTCTATAAAATTCCATTCAAAGTTTATTTAGAAGGGGTTGCAAATTATTTCAAAAGCAAGCAAGAATACAAGCAAAACCACTAAGGCAATTTTCCATATTCTCTACATATAGCTAGCTAATATAACTACAAGCTCATTAAAACCCTCACATTAGTCCCTAACCACCTCAATCACACCCAATTTAGTATTTTTTCATTTGCATAACACTATTGCACAAAGCACATCAAGCGGGAGAACTACATATGGCTTGATTCCTCTTTAGAGTATTGGTATATAGGCAACATGCCTACACAAGGGGTGTGGATATATATTCAATGCATCTTACACATACTAACCCCCCTCTTTATCAAAGTTTTATTCAAGCATAATGAAGTTCTAGGGTTTGAGATTAAATTATCTCTATGAGGAGCTCCATCGACATTCAAGGTTAAAAAATTCATAGGTAGAATAATATAGGGACAATGAAAAAAACCCATAAAACTCAAATCTCTGTGACTAGTTTGGATAATAGTGGTAGGACCTGGACTATGGAATCAAACCTCAAAGTATCCTATTTTTTGCACTAATATCCTTTCACTAAACAAAATCTAGATCCAAATTCATGATAGAGTCTCAGTCTTGCACAGTCAGTATCAACATTTGTCTTAGTCATATCAACCTAGTTTAAGATAAGTTACATTTCTCCTCTTTCATTACTATTTTTAAAGAACTACAAAGGTAAAATAAATTATATAAATCATTACTATATTTATTGCAATATTATTTATTGATTTATTCAACTCAGACTTTTAACTAAATTAGGAATAAAACTCCAATATTCCCATAATAGTTAAATCATAATGCTTAAATTTTTATTTCTCTAACTGTTTAAATGTGTTATTGATATTTATTATCTATGGGTAATGATGACATATTTTGAAATTAACAATGGAGAATAAAAATGGCCAACTCATTTTTAGATGAAGGTCTTTTAACTTTAATTAAGATTATTATCCATTTACAGATTTGATGGTAGATAACAAGTAAAATTAAGTACAATACATAATCAAATTGAATATATCTACTTTTATTACATTTATTGATACACTTATTTACATTAAAAAATAAACTAAGTACATTGCATTACATTTATTTATGGTAAAAAAAAGCTTACACCAGCCAAGGTGGAAAAATTGAGTTATGCCCTTAATTCCTTGTATTCATAGATAGGGGAGTTGTTGTTGGTCCTTCAATGATTATGTCCTTAATGGGATTTTTTTCCATTTTAATGAAAATTAGATGGATACCACATTAAATAATTGGGGATAGAATGTTTATAATCTCATTTAATAGGTGATGTTGTTCAAGTAGAGGGTTGAATTTCATGTTTAAATGCCTTTGCCTCTCCAATTCTTTCCTAGAATTATTGAATTACCGATCTCTTCTATCAAGCTATCTCATTTGATTATTTTCTTGCCTTTGATTTATCTTCTTTTACTCCTTATGAATTTTTCTTACATTTTCAAGTTTCTAATTTTCCCTTATTTCCCTCTCAGCCTGCCTTAGGGATTTCATGTCTTTGGATTCTTATTTATTCCTTGAATTCAATTTCACAATCTCCTTATTGTGAGTCCCATGTTATATAAACATTTATTGATAATTTTCTTATGTGAGAATTTATTATTGTCAACTCAGCCTATGTGAATTGTTTCCTGATTTATTTACAATCCTTTATGTTGGTCATTTCATAAAATTTGATATTGAAGTTCGATTGATCCAAAAATCAAAATATTTAGTTGAAATATAATTCAATAAATATGAATAACACAATAAATAATATGTTATCTCTAAGAAGAGATGTTTGATTTCCATCTCAGACTACATCTTCATTTATACATGTTTTGAAGGTGGGAGGAGGATGTGGAAGGTCAAAAATCTCTAGTTATATTAAGTGGTTTGACTTCCATGATTTACAACAATTTAGAATTTGAGGAATTACTATTTTTAAAAACTTACTATTTTTAGATTGAACTACTAAAATTGAAATTTGGGGAATTTCCATTGAGTTTTGGGGGGTAAAAATCCATTGAAAAAATCTCAATTATATCTCACCACATTCTTATCTTTTCAAAGGTTCAAACGGCGAGTCAATTGGAGCTACGGTGCAAAAGTTATGGCTCCCAGAAGTTTCGTCATCATTTGGGGTGGACCTGTCACCCGAATTGTTACCTGAATTGTTGCCTGGATCATTCCTCCCTTCTTAAGAATTAATAGTTCCCATTGAATCAATATTTATCATCAAGTGTGGTATTTGTATTTTGATTTTATTCTTGATGCATACTTGGAATCGATTATGCTTTATGGAACTATGCAGGTCTTGATTGTTCACCATTTCTGTCTGACCATCAGTTTGTGGATGGAAGGCCATGAACTTCTTTAGCTTGGTATCTATTTGATTCTATTGTTATGTTGTTTGTGTAGTCAGGGATACAACATCATCCCTTTTGTATTCTTGTGGCTTGACCACCATGAGAAAAAATTTCTTGGCACTAATCAGTGAGATAAATGTAGAAGGTGGTACCTCTAGTACCCTATAGTGTTGTGTTCCAAGAGTGAGAGTGATCCTTCAAGTTATTGATTCATAGATGCCATGTATATCATACATGAATGGCTAACCAAAGAGTACATCATAAACATCAGATTGACCACATCATATAAGACCTCATCTTGGAAAGGTTTTATTGCATATGAGAGAAGACATTGGTGGGTGACATAGAGGTTTCTCATTAGACTCAACCATCTAGTACTATATGGCTTTGGGTGAAGCTTCATGGATGGATTTAGACTTTTCACAACATTATCAGAGATTAAATTATTTTTACTTCCACTATCAAGAATGAAATGTAGAAGCTTACCTTTCACCCATAACTTAGAGTGAAACAAGCTTTCCTTATCACCTAGCCTCTCCTCATGGGTCTATGATGAAGCAAAAATGGCTTCAGGCTCAACATCTACAATCTCTTCTTCAACCTCTTCAACTACAGGGTCTATATGAGGTAGAGTAGTAGATTTTGAGGATTGTGACTCAGAAATAAGGGACTTGATGGCTCGACATTCTTATTTGGAGTGAGTTCTAGATTTATGATAATCACACCACTTCCCAGTCTTTCCTTCCATTTGCTTCCAATTTTAGCCTCATATTTGACCTTCTTTATCACTTTTCCATTTTTAAGACTAACTCTTCATATTCATTCTTCCATGCGTCTACTCAATCTTCACTATGAACTTGTATGCCTCACCAAGGGTTTTTAAATCGAAGAGTTCCATTTCTCCCCATATGTACCATTATAGTCCAGCATGATATTTGAGAACCTTATGTTTCTCACTTTTATGGATGCCCAATCTCACAGATAGAGAATGAAAAATATTAGTGTAATCTTGAACAGATTATTCTTTACCTTGGTGAAGTTATTGCCACTCTATATACAGATCATCATATGCTCCAATGGGGTAGTATTCCTCCTTTATAGCTTCTATGAAATCATCCCAGGTAGGTTATACCTCAAGGCCAATATCATCTACACTAAATCTCTTTTTGTACACTTCCCACCAATTTTTGATAGGCAATGATGCCTTCAAAAGAGAAAAAGTGATCTTCTCTTTATCGATGAATTTATTTATAGAAAAATAAGAAGATAATTGATCCAACTAATTTTCTACTACATCAACATTGAATTTTCCTTCAAATGTAGGGATATCAAAATTCACCTAAACCTTGAAGGGTGTTGGGGCACTAAAAGGATATGGGGGTGTAGATGAGGAACCAAAATTTCCTATAAAGATTTTTTGGAAAAATTGAGTGAATTGTTGTAGCATTATGCTTGATGCTATTGGATGGATTCATTCACCGTTTCCTTTAAAGTATCAGATGTCTCAGTGTTGTCTGCCATTTTAAGTCATTTGGAGTGAATAGGTGGATAGTTTGTTGGTTCTATTTTCCACCCAAGCTTCCTGTAATCAGACCTCATCCTTAGGATCATACACTATAAAGACAAACCACTCTAATACCATTGATCCAAAATTCAAAATCTTTGGTTGAAAGATAATTCAATAAATATGAACAACACAATAATGAAGATGATATCTCTAAGAAGAGATGTTTTATTCACTAATTTATAGACCCAAACATATGCCTATCTCTGAGAAGAGATGTCTGATTTCTATTTTGGGTTGCATCTTCATTTATACATGTTTTGAAGGTGGGAGGAGGATGTGGAAGGTCACCAATCCTAAGGGAGGTTAAGTGGTTCGACTTCCATGATTTACAACAATACAAAATTTGAGGAATTACTATTTTTAGAAACTTACTATTTTTAGTCTGCACTACTAAAATTAAAATTTGGGGCACTTATATTGGGTTTTTGGGGGTCAAAATACATCAATCAAATATCCATGCCATCTCATTGCATTCTCCTCATTCTTAGCTTTCCAATAATTCAAATATTGAGTCAATTGGAGCTACGGTGCAAAAGTTATGGCTCTCAAAAGTTTTGTCATCAATTAGGGTGGACCCGTCACCCAAATTGTTACCTGAATTGTTGCCCAGATCATCGATGGTCTTTATTTTTTTATTGTCTGCATTCATTTATTTATTGTTCATTAATTTCCATTATTTCCACATCAACATCTAAATCAATAGTTTCATATTCTACACTCCTTTGTCCACTCGGTACATAGTAATGAACTATTTCTAGTGGGATAGAAGGTAGTGGTGATGTCATTGACATAAAGACAATAACTTCAATAATTTAAAAATTAAGGCCTAGATTTGGTGCTCCTTACCTTAGCTAATATGGTGAGATTACTTACATAATCAGACCTAAAACCTCTTGGTCAATACTGAATGTTGCATAAATTTCATTGCAATGGATAATTAAAGCCTCTTCAACATTAAAATCTACCACATTTACTGTAATTGCATTTACATGAGTTTTTTCATGTTCAACACTTTATGCATTCCCAAAATTTCCTATATTTTTTGTTCCACCTTCTTCACCTTGGAAAACATGACATTCCATCATTTAATTTAACCTCTCCATTTTAAATTCAATGTCTTCCTCATTTACACCTACCAACTTCATTATATTTTTTACAACAATAACTATATCCTCCTCTCCATGGAACATTGCACTCATATTCATATCATTAACTATTCCCTCAGGATTAAGGGGCCAAATACATGTTTGTAGAAATATATATATTATATTCTTAGGGGTTAGTTTCATATTCATAGTTTTACTACCCAAACTGACCATTTCATGTTTGTTTATCTCACAACCATGATGCATATTCATCCATGATAACCTTTCACTCCTGAAGTAGGCCTTCAATGGACCAAACACAACTAAATCAAGTGGCTACATTTTTTGGCTAGCATGTGTGGGTAATGTAAGTAGATATAACCCCAAATTTATAGCCTCTTTAATCATTGAAAGTTCAACATGGATATTATGCCCATCAAAAATTAGAATATGCCTATTACTAGGCAAACCTCCTAATACACATCTTGAGAAATGATGCAGCTAATTCATAAATAGTTCTTTTGTCATACATGCATGGGCTTTGGCAACCATACATGCACCCAGTTCACATCCAAAAATTAAAGTATGTAATTACATTTTCACTTTGAAGAGGTAGAACCCCAAGATGGTCTGCCTAGTTGCATTCACACATGCTAAAATATTTATCCATTTTCTACTCTTTATCATTATTTTTAACACACTCCTTGCCCATTCTTGGCAATGAATCACATGCCACAATTCATTCTAGGTTGCACCCTTATCTCATCATAATTCCAAATTTTATGTGGACCATAATTATTTTTGGCATACAATGTTCTCAAGTTCTCATAAAAAATGGACACAGTGGATAGCCTTAGCATGACATCCCTATCTCTGTCTAGTCCTTTTATTATTATCATAGACAAATTAGGTTTCCTAATTTCAAATCCTTTCCAAGATTATTGATCAAGGACACCATCGCTAAAAGGGTTGGGCATGATTTTTCACATGTGGGCAATGCATGCCTTCAAATTTGATATGTCTAACCCATTCCCCATGTTGACTAGGTCCTTGCACCACTTCACTAGCTCACTTTATTCATATGTTGATAAAATAGTGGGTGGCCCCTTATTATTATTATATGTGATTCTTTTTAGCCAATTCAACAAATTACTATATTTCATTCCCCACTTTACCACTAAAACATTTATGGATTAACCATTATAATCCATATATATCACTACACTTTCTATGTCTTTCATTATCCATTGGGACTATAATGACACATGCATAGTGGTGGTAACATTTATGTTGGCTTCCTTCTCTTCCTGGTTGGCATGGGGTTGGTATGTCTTTTTTTTAGTGGGTTGCACAACTTTGCTAACATCTTCATCACCATCTTATGTAATTTTGACTCCTTTATGTTTCATTGATGCATATGGTTTTCTTTTGATAAATTGTGTCTTCTTCTTCCCATTCCTCATGTTGATCTATAATAGTCAATAAATTATATAAGAAATTTAAAATACAATTCAAAAAATAAGAAAAAAAACTATGGGAAAGAACATTTTTAATGTTGACACTTTGAATGATTACCACAATGACAAGAAATCATAAGAACATATGAAAATCATAGTAAAATGATTTGAAAAAAGGATTTTATTTGATACATATGAGTAAACATTTGTTGGTATGTTAATGACATTATTAATTTTGATAGAAAGACATTATAACATTTATTGGTATGTGAATGAAAACATTCATGACTTTCATAAACATATCATTAAATGTTATGTGTTGTAGACACATGTGTTCTCCAACATGGCACTTTGTTTCATCTTAATGACCCATAGTAATTTATTGGTATGCCTAAGTTCATGAAAATTTAAGCCACAACTAAAATAATTTTTTTATTTGAAAATTATTATTGTTTAGGATTTTAAACCTGGTGGTTTAAGTCTATGTCCTCAGGGGATCCCACCAGATTGGTTGATAAAGGGAGTAAGAAATTGTGGCCTTACTTGTCAAACAATTATACAATATAAATGTTCTAGGTATGGAAATATATATGCTTTGTAGATAGAAAAACAAATATACATTAATTTAGAAACATTTAATTTCAATACAAAAACAATAACATTAATTCATATGTGAATGAAATATTTGAGGGCTTCCATCCACATAAAATAAAATGTTAAGTAATTTTTTCAACACTTATGGGAAATAATATTTGTAACTTATAAAATGTGAATGAATAACACAATAACATTAATTGATAGGAACATATGAATAACATAACAACAAAAAATCATAAAAAGGTTTGGTTTGATACATCTAATTCAACATTTATTATAATAGGAATGAAAGTATTATTTTTTATAAAAAACCAATAACATTTACATGTAAGGGAATGAAATCCACTAGTAATTCCAACCACATACATGTAAATGGTCAATAACACTTTAAACATTTTAAGGATATTCATTTTAGTTGACGTTTCATCCTTGTAACATTAATTAAAAGATATGGTTGTTCACTTATTGGAAGTATCTAAATGCACCTTGTGAATAATGAATCTTTAAACATTATCCACTATTAGAGGGTGACTTTCACTGATCCTTTTAGTGAAAATCCTTTAGGGCTTCCATCCACATCTAGTGAATGTTTAATCTTCAAATAATAACATTTATTGGTATGTGAATGAATTTCTTAACAGTCTCCATGAACATACCAATAAATGTTGAATCATATGGGAAGGCCTATTGTGGATTCATTTACACTAGTATATGTTGTGTCTTTTAACCCATCACATGTAAGGAAATATAAATGTGACACAAATATAAGACACACAGTGACATGAATTCAAAAAACCTTTAGGTATTCCATTAAAAACCAACAAATTTGTATTCAAATGTTAATGAAAACATGTCAATGATCTTGGTTTAGATATGGGTAATTTTTCATCCTTACAACAATTGTCTTCCAACATGAGCACAAAAGGCACACTAAAAATAATACGTGCATGAAAATAAAAAGAACATAGTTGTGGGTTCATTTATAGGCAATACAATTATGTGTAACATTTCATCACTCTACTAACATACTGGTAAACATTTAGTCAAATTTGAAGACATGCAAAAAAAATCATGAACATATAAGGAACAACAATAATAATTTTCATCCCTCCATTCTATCAGCAAAAATTCCTCTGCAAATTGTTTCATGGTCGAGAAATTTCAAGTAGGTTCCATGGTCATTTGAGGTGAGGAGGTTAGAGAAACGTTAGAGAAAGATATTTTTTGGTGTAACATTCCATCACCCCATTAACATACTAAAAAAAATTACCCAAATGTAAAGGCACACCAAAAAATGACCAAAGAAAGCATGTCCAAAAAACTAATAATGTATAAGGCATGAATTAAAAAATAGGAACATACAAGGCACAATAACCATAACATCTATGTAAAAGTATAACTAAGAAGGAAAATTTTTTGGTGTCATGTAGGGAGGCATTAACTTGCCACAATAATGGAGAAAATTTCATCTAGTCATGTGGAAAATGGTGTTGGCTTCCACATTAATGAGCCACACATCTTCTATCATAAGTTGAACTCGACATAAATGTCAATCTACATTTGAAATGGAGTAAGTGGAAAACATATGAACACAATTTATGTCAATCTACATTTGAAATTTTTATAAATGTGAATGAATAACACATGAACTTGAATTTAGAAAACTTTTTGGTTGGATATAAGAATAATTAACATTTATAGGTGTGTCAATGGAAAACTGTAGACTTCTAACCTGCAATGTGATCCTTTGAATATGTTAAAGCTATTGAAATATTGAATACTGCTTTAAGATTAATTCAAATCTGGCTCTCTGTGTAGATAAAACTCTCTCTATAATTAAAAAATTAAATTTTATATAACTTTTTTTGATTTATAGAAGATAATTTAATTTTTGAATTTTGAATTTTGAATTTCTTATGAATGGTGAGGCTTAGATGAGTATTTGCATTCAATTTTGAAAGTGGTGCCAATGAATGGAGCTTGGTGTAGTCAAATGTTGGAACAAAATATTTGAATTTTGAATCCAATAGGATGTAATAAATATGAAGTGGACCAAATGTTGTTTTATTTGTCTCTTGTACCCTACAATTAAATGTAAAAAAGTGAATTTTAGGGAATCAAAATATTTATTAGGGTTGGTGATTTTAAAATGTTTACACCTTTAAAATATTAGTAAAGAATGTATATTTTTCAAAGGTATATTTTATTTTGAAAAATATGTTCTTTTTAATGAAAAATATATTCTTAATGAAAAATATATTCATTTTTATGAATATCATATTCATTAGTTTTAATATGATGTATATTTTATTTTTTAATATAGTGTCAATCTATTTTAGATATGTACCTTTAATTTTATATAAAGGTTCCTATTTTTAAAATTATTTATTAAAATAATAAAAAGACTTTTTAAAAATGTTTAAGTAGCTTTTACAAAAATTATACAAACCATAGTACATAATCAAATAAATCTTAATATATTATAAATAGGGAAAGGGGTCAAAACTATTGGACCCTATCCAATGACTGACCCCCTTCCCCTAGTGTACATCCATACCATAAGTCATCTATTGTTGGATGGGAAGGTGATGGATCCAACCACGTCCTATAGATACAATTTTCTTTAATCATACGACCTATGATTTTAGGGGAAATAAAACACACCCGTACTCAAAAATTTTTCGTATTTTATTCCCTCCCCAATTTATGTGCAGAAATAAAAAATTAACACAAATTTTAAATATCTCTAATAATTAGGGTGGGTGGAAACTAAATTTATGAGTCAATCAATTACAACTATCTATAGTTGTGCTCAAATTCCATGTCAACCATTATGCCTTTACCACCACTCCATAGTGCAAACACTTCACCACTACTCTCCTTCTCATACTCTTTCCACACTTCTAAAATATCCCTCTTATAAATCCATCCATCTCCTCCTTTAAAAACATAACTATTTTAATTACTACTAAAATTTAGGCTTCTACAATGGGCTTCTCCTTTTCTCATAGTTTCTATTGCTCCACTTAGCCATCAATGGCTTAGACACATAATTGTGTGTCTCTTAGGCTCCACACCATGTTAAATTGCTTACTACAATGCAAAAACTACAATTCAATTCCAAACAAACATCTAGACAGCAATCATAAGCTCAATTTATGTACAAACATATATGTCAAACCTTACGTTTGGTGGGTTCATTGAACAGGGTCAGGTTTTACGTCAAAAAATAAGTATATGTTTGGAAACATTAACATGCAAATCATGTTGGTTCCAGGTAACTCTCATATGCCAAATGCTTGATATGTATGTATCATAGATATTCTCTTCATATAAAGAGACTGCTTAATTACATTCATATAAAGAGACTAATTTATTATGCACAAAATAACTCTTTATTAATGAATTCTATTGCAAGTATCTTTGGAGGGATCGAACCACAATGAACTTGACTTTGAGTTTCTATGGAATAAATTAGGATATCCGTATATCGTGTAAACAAATGTGTAGTATAATGAATCTAGAGATGGTGGTGCATTGTAGTGTAGTGAATGTATTCACTTTTAATTCGAACTTCACATTCATTTAATTGTCACCTAGAAACTTTTATAATTAAAAAAAATCTAGCTAACATTATTATACCATATTATTTTATGAATGGGTAGTATTACAAGTTAAAATCTAGTCGATATTATTTTACTATATTAAATTTTATTAAAAATAAAATTTTATGTGTGCAAACTATTACAAGTTAAGATCTTACCCTCCACTATCACACATTAATTTTATTTTATTTAGCACTTAAGTTTGTAAAATTATAAGTTTATATCATTATGAAATTTTATTTCCATTTTCTTCATATAGTGCCAAATATGGTTTAAAAAAATAGTATGTGAAGTAAATTTGGTTGTTTTATTTAATTTTAAATGTTGGTGTGTTTGTAAGGAATCACTTATGATTCTATTGAAGACTCCAAAATATATTTTGAGTGGTGTTGGAACAAAAGTCTCTACATCTATTAAATGATACCTATAAAATTAGGTTCATTTTTATGCTTAAAACTATTATTCTGATGAATTAATAATTATGTTACTATTTTTTCTTGGGTGAGCCTATGACTGAAGTTTGAGAGTAGAAAAAATTTCTTCTAGAGATGTCAATTAAGTTGTAACAACTATAGGGGACAATGTTTTTTACAGAATTAATTATATATAACTGAAATAAAAATAGAACTATGCTTACATTTATAAATTAAATTTGATCTCAATATGAATGATGGATTTATGTACAATTGTTTATAATAAATTGCATTAAAAAAATGTTTTGTACATGTAATGTGAAATTTTGAGCACATTGAATTATTAAAACATATTTGTATTTCCTTTAGTGTTGTCATCATTTACTATAATTTGTATGGGCAATGTTGCATAACAAAACTTTTTACACCCATTCAAATTTCACGTATCATATAATAAATTTCTAGAACTTAAACGTTTGCTGAGTGAAATTTATTATGGATGAATTTAGAATGAATGTAACTTTCTAAAGTGACTTCTAGTCTTCATGGTTATTGCTAAAAATGATAGACAAAGGCCCTGTCAAGTGCATTTGTATGTACTTAAAAAAATATGTGTAACAAACAACATATGAACAAGAGGAACCAATTTAACTTAAAAATTAATATTTTAATATTATATTACTTAATATAATTATTTTTCATATTTTAAATTAATAATCAATTAACATACATATATTAGATAAATTTCTGTGAAAAACACTAAAAATATCATTCTACAAGCGCCTTGAGAATGATGTCTCTTGATATATTTTACATAAATTTTTCTAAGATGTGTATGCTAGTTTTATACACCCCCTTTACATTTCAAATTAAGGAGTATTAAAAAATAAATATTGCTTGATGTAAGAGAATATGTTGAAACCTAAATAAGACAAGATTCCAATAAAATCTCTACTTAAACAATAAAGTGAATCTCTTAAAAAAATTTGATTGGTCTTGAATCCAAAAGGAAGTAGAAGGGAAGCTTCACTTAAATAAAGAAGTGAATCTCTATGAAAGACCAATTGATCTCGAGTTCAAGATGAGTTTGAAGGAAGCTCTAAGGTTTAAAACTTGGGACAAAGAATATGCGAGAAGTCTCAAGGTTTATTTTCACTTATTATTAATGAAGCTCATTAATGTGATCAGTCGAATCATATAATAATCACATATATTTATGGTTTAAATCATGTTCATGTATATTAAAAAGATAATTTGGATTGTAAGTCACAAACTAAATTTGATAAAAAGATGTTTAGTGGGATTAATGTATATTTAAGTTGGTTTAATATATTGAATTCCCTTAATGTATATGTGAATTGTACTAATAATAATAATAAAGAATTAATATTTTTGAAAGAGAAGTCATAAGTTATATATATTTTATATTTGAAACAAAAATATGTACCTCTCTACTAAAAGTTATTTTTAGTAGAGAGGATGAAAACATGGTAAATTTTAAAAAAAATGTTTATTTTCTTTTTAAAAATAAAATATATTTAACTAATAAAAGTTATTTTCCATCCACAGCAGCAATTATAAAACTATAAAAAATATAAAACCTTTTCATTTATTTAAAAAAAATATAAATAAATGTAAAAAAATCTTTACTTGTGAAAAATATTTAAAAATAAAATTTATAAGATTATTAAAAATATGAACCATCATATAAATAAATTATATTTGTTCATATTCCAGCCTTTATCTATTCATATTTTTTAATATGATTAAAGAGGTGAGTTGCAATCCCAACTATTAATATGAAGATATGAGAAAAGATTTAAAAAATATAGGATGAATATATGGCAACCACTATTTCCCTACCCCAATGCTCCCTCAATAATATGTGAATAATATAATAAAAAGGGAAAGTAAGTGCAACCATTTTAGTCAAATCAAGCATTGCATTCATCGTTATTTTTTCCTCGTATGACAAGCCCTATCCATAAGTTGTCATTTTTTCCTCTTGATTTTAAAACTACTTTGACAATTAAGTTTCCTATCAATTTAGAATATTTTGTAGAATGATTTTATTTGGTTTGAACATGTGTCTAATTAGCTTATGTGTTATTTATTCTATTGATGGTAGTTATATGGAAATTACAGATTGTATTGATAAAAGTGACATGTCATTAAACTCTATAAGTGTATGTCCTTAGGGTTCTTCACTTCGACCATCTTAAATTTATTATCATTGCTTCTCACCATCATCACCCAACTTACATGGATGTCAAAATAAGTTCATGTATAGTAATAATGGGGCAAACTGATTGGAGTCTGGATTCCCATGCAATGATTTTATCTATGATGGCTTTCATTCTTCATGGAAAGATATATCTTCTTTTCCTAATCACTATATCAAAATTGCAACTCCCTTAGTTTCAATGAGGGGACATCTGTATTGACTAGTTGAAGATCCCACCATGTTGGGGTCATGGAAACTATAGGTGATCAAGTTTTGTCTTGGTGATTACAATAGATACATTGTTTTCATTACAATGGCATTAGAAAAATGAGAAACAACCAACAAAAATTTGGAATATCAGGTTTGGAATTTGGATAATAAATTGAATTAGACATGGATACATACAATCAATATCAATATTGAAGTTGTAAACACTTCAACCATTTGTGACTATTTTTATTGGCCATTAATTGGGGTTATCAAACATAGTGTGATGTGGTTAAATTGTTGTCATATTTTACTTGAACATGATCTATGCCAACAATCATCAACATTCTAATTCTAAACCTTCAAACAAAATATGGACATGTCATTAAACTTTACAAATGTATGTATATGGGGTTCTTTGAGTCCATTACCTTAAATTCCTTGCCATGGCTCCTCACCATCATTCCCCAACTCACCTTTAAATAATTCACCACTTTCATGCTCTATAAGAATGTATTTGGATGTCAAAATAAGTTTGTGTAAAGTAATTATGGGGGTAGACCAATCAAGATTTGAATTACCATGCAATGCTTTAGTCTACAATGGCTTGCATTCTTCTTAAAACTAGATAGCCTCTTTTTTACCCAATCACTATGTCAAAAGTACAACTCCCTTGGTTTCAATTAGGGGACATTTGTATCAACTAGCTGAAGAACCCAACATGTTGGGGTTAGGCCAATTGTGGGTGATGGGTTTTGTCTTAGAGATTGAAATGGAGAAATTAGTTTCATTAAATTGGTGATGTAAAAATTAGAATCAACCAAGAAAATTATGATATTTTGGGTTTAAAATTTGGATAAAAAGATTGAAGTGGACATGGGTGCATACAATCAAGATCCAAGTTGTAAGTGCTCCAACCATTTGTGATTATTTTTCTCAACCATTTGTTGAGGGGATCAAACATGGTGTGATGTGGTTAACAAAAAAGTGTTTCCATATTGTACTTAATCATGATCTTTACCAACAATCATCTATATTCCAATTCCAAACCTTTATGCAAAATGTGTCATATAGATTTCATGATAGATTGCATTTGTGTCTATTATAATTGTGTGGAGTTATGGAAACCATTGGATTTATATGAATTACATCCATTAAAAAGGGGTATAGAGATTCCAAGGTGGAAGGTTCTTTGATTGGATATTTGCTATTGTGAAGCATCAATGAGGATAACATGATGTTAATATGATTGTGTAAAGGCTCAATGTTTGATGTGAAACTCAAGTCAGTGTTACAATGCCAATGATATGGAGACAAGACAATGAGGTTCCAAAGTCTGTATTGTAATTTATGTTATCTATGCTACCAATATACTGACACCTAGATAAATTATGGTAAGGCCATATAAAAATTACAAGTTGTGAAATATTTTAAAGTGAGCTAGGTGGTGCTGATGAGGGGTAATGATAGCATATTTCATGTCATATCATATATCAAAGGGCCCATATCATACACATTCCATAATGATTCTAATGTGGAGGAAATGTATTGAGGTTATGGAGTTTATCTTGTTGCTTTTGTTGTGGTTGAAATGAGTATCGAAGCTTTAGCAAAATTCATGCCACATGGGTACATATGGGGGTATCATTCATGATACAATGTGAATATCATAATAGAGGAGTCACTAGTTGATAGAAAAGGTTGTCGATTAATGATCCACGTAGTTTGGTAGGGAGGGTTGGTAGGTTTAATTCTCAAGAATTAGGGGGTGCCCACATCATACACTTAAAAGGGGAGTTTACTAAAAAAATGAAATAAAATGATTACGTAAAAAATATTAAAAATTAAATAAACACACAAACACACACATACACATAATGAAATTAATAAAAAAATACTGATTCTATAGAAAAAAAGAAGGTGAACCATACACATTTATAATAAGAATCATAACGGCCCCACAAAAATATGTTAATGCCCAAATGCCATACCATAAACATTTGTTGAGTTTTGCGCACAACACCTATTGAGTTCCCTATCCTGACATGTATTATAATCTATGGTAGGAACCAGGTGTCTACAATGGCCTCACCTTTATAGAGACCCTTGGTGACCATGATGGTATAAATATTGAAGATAGATCAGATGTAGTTGTGCCACATGTTTTTTAAGCAATGGTAACCTTAGGTCAATGGGGATCAATGCTTTAGTATATGATGGCTTGCATTCTTTGTGGAAACAAGTAGCCTCTTTGCCCAATCACTATGTCAAAATTACAACTCACTTAGTTTCAATTAGGGGACATCTGTATTCATTGGTTGAAGACCCTAACATGATAGGGTTAGACCAACTAGGGTGATTGGGTTTTGTCTTGGTGACTGCAATGGAGAAATCGTTTTCATTTCAATGGCACTAGAAAAATTAGAAGCAACTAAGAAAAATTTGGGATTTCAGGTTTGGAATTTGGATAAAAGGTTGAAGTGGACATGGGTGCATACAATCAAAATCTAATTTGTAAAAAATCCAACATTTTTATTATTTTTCTCGACCATTTGCTAGGGTGATCAAACACAGTGTGGCATTGTTGACGAAAAAGTGTTTCTATACTATACTTAACCATGATCTTTACCAACAATCATCTTCATTCCATTTCCAAATATTCATGTGAAATGTGTCATCTAAATTTTATGATAGATTGCATTTATGTCTATTGGTATTGTGTATATTTAAGGCAACTATTAGATTTACATGACTTGCATCCATCAAAAAGGGGTATAGAGCTTCCAAGATGGTAGGTTCTTTGAAATTAAGAAAAAAATATCATGACTAGAAAAAAGTAAGGTGAACCATGTATCTTTGTATTGAAAATAATAATGGCTCCATAGAAATACATTAATTACCAAATACCACACCATAAACATCTATTGAGCTCCTCACCAACACCTATTGATTTTCCTATCCTGACACATATCACAATCTATGGTGGGCACCAAGTGTCTTAGATGGCCTCACCTCTACAGAGACCCATGAATACTATGATGTTCTAAGTCCCAAAGATAATTTAGATGCAAAGGTGCCACATGTATTTCAATCAACACTAACCTAGGCTTTTGGGGGAGTAAGTAATTATCCCTAAAGCCTATGAGACCTAAAGGCCCAAGATGACACCATGTGGTGACATACCTTACTATTGGTAGAGGAGGAGACATAACTTATTCATCATATGACAAATCCTCGTCTCCTCTTGATAAATTAACCTCTTCCCCATGTGAGGTAGCAGGGTACAGTAAAATCACTTCCTCCTCTTTGAAAGAAAATGTCAAAGCATCCTCATTCTTTCCATTAGGTTCACATAGATAAGACACCTTTCTAGATATTTCATCTAATTTATCATTTCAATTTTTAATAAACTTGGATATTTTAATGCAAAAAATGATGTAGTGGTAGACAATGGTGCACTGATCTCCATGTTCTCACCTAATGATTGTGGAAAGGGTTTGAGCAACAACCATAAGGATTACATGACAATTAGGTATTCAAAAAATATTGTCTGTATGGAGTGCTTGAGGTCTATTAGTTTTATATGATTTGCATCATCAACCTTTTAATGTGATTTAGCATTAGTCTTTTGCACTAGGCACTAGGATGTCTCACCAAAACGTATCCTATTAAACAATCCCTTTCAATGTTAGTTAGACCTTTGCGCCAACTGCTAGTTTATTATTTAATATGTAAGGTGTTGCTTCGTACTGTGCATATGATAAAATAAAATGTATTTTTAAATTAGTAAATATTTAGTTCAAAGTAATACTAGGTTGAAATTATAATGGGTTTTTCCTTGTGAATTGTCCTTTTGTATCTTTTTCATAGCGATCATTGTTGTTATTGTTCAATTTTTCTATAATTATTTTAACATATTCAATTTAAAAAAAATAAGTTACTCTTTATAGAAGGTTTGTGGGTTATATCATATATGTGATTTGATTTTATTCTTTTATTTTATTTAATTATTTATTTATTTGGGTGATAAAAAGGAATATTTTTTATTTATTTCATAAGTATTCTTAGAAGCAAAGAAAGAATTTATTTGAAAAACAAGTATAAATTAGTTTGGAGGGTCTTTTTTAAGATAGATTACATTTTCACACTCACTTAAAGTAAAATATAGATTTATGGTTTAAATTTTGTAAGAAATTTTTAATCAACATTTCAGATCATACTTTGTGAATCATCATGAGGGTATTTCTTCCTAAGAAGTTGATTTGTGTTATATTTTATCTTTTGACTTAGTTTTCTAAGCTTTAACCTTTATAATGTGCCTAACTAACGTTTCATAATTATTAACCTCAAGCTATTCATTGTCACTTCTTTGTCGATTACCTTGCCCTCCGTACCATCCTTAAACTCAATTCTAATGAAACTAAAGATCTAAAAGTAGAATTCTTCAATCAAAGTTCATAAGTATTAGTTATTTACCTAACCAATTTGTTTAACTATATTATATCTTATGGGTTTCCTCTATCTCAGACAAGCCATATCAACCACATAATACACAAATTTGAAGACCAAAATGATCCTAGTACTTATCAAACCATCATGATTGGTCATACTATTATAGTATTTTTTTGTTTTTATTTAAATTAAATTACTTACTAAATACTCAAATGAAAATCAAGGTTTATGATGAATACCTAGAGATTAGGAGATGTTTCACACCACTTTGAATCCAACGATTCAGGGAGTTTTTTTAGGCTCGAAAGAATAACCTGCACACATATACATAACATGGATAAAAATATATTAATACATAATTGGGTGAGTTTCCTAGTTAGGAATAAATCTTGAGAATTTGTGAACTTCCTCAAGTAGATGTTAGCACACTTGTTTACAAAATCAAGTGGATATAACTGATAAACAAAATATAGATCATGCTAAAGATATTTGATAAGATAAATGCATATAGATTATTTAAGATAGATGGATAAGATAAACAAGATAAATATATGTAGATGATCAAGATAAACAAATATATATCTTTTGATTAAGCTCAAGTTCTAAAATAGAATAATAAACACACAAAGAATCAGTGATGATTTAGATGAATCGATGTTGATTCAGATGAATCAATATCAATTATGTATGGATGAACAGAAAGGTAAAGGATATGACTAAGGAAATTTAAGGTGGTAGATATATTTCAAACAATAATAAATGATAGAAAGTATGAATCATGTTATAATAAAACAACCCTACCTTAATGTTGACGCAGAAGATTACACCCTTGGCAGGAGGCCGAGCTCCTGCCTTCTTCATGCAACAATGGAAAATCCCCTCTTGCTTGTGGGACCGACGAAGCTAGAGGGGAGAGTCTCTAGGTAAGGGCTAGCTCCCTTTAATGCATCTAATTTATTCTAGTAAGTGCTAATATATATATATATATATATATATATATATATGATGGGGGGATGAAAAGGGAGAAAGATTGTAGGAAAACAAATCTACTCTAAGGAGGTGATGCACCAAAATAAATTGACCTTCTCACATTCACACTTAAAATCAGACAAATACATACATACACTTCAGACTTGGTAGAAGGACCAGGCTGCAAGAAATTCAGCAAAGATGCTTTAATGGAAAATATAGAAAATAAAGATTCACCAAGGTGCTGTGAAACACACACTGTAAGTAATTTCTTCTATTTTTGCACTTCCAAATACAACTCTCCTTGTCAGCCACAAAAATGGCACCTTGTAGACAACAGATATGTTGGTGTTGGACTTGTGAAAGCATCAAGAAACAATGACTAAACACAAACTAACACTCGAGACATACACAGAAATATCTATCCAAGATAGAGGTAAAAAATGCGTTTATTGATTCAAGTGAAATTTTGCCAGGGCTATGCCTTACAAATGTGGAAGATTATTACAAAAATGACAAGTCTCCAATATATAGGAGAAGAAAGGAGGCCCCTTGGCACTCCTTTTACAAGTGACCCATGTGCCTTACGAGCATTGTGAAGAGCAGGCTGCTTAAACATAAATGCCATGTTGGCCTTGGCTTTGACTTCAGGCCCTTTTTTGACATGGCCACATTGTTTCCTCTTTAACTGAGACTACTCCTTGAAGGCACTTACGTAGTTTGTCTACTCATAAATATGAAATGAATAAAAAGGGTCACACGGTTGGCCATTCACACCTTCTAATGGTCAATTTGTAGGCACTGTGTCATCTGCTGGAGTAATTTCTTGAATCGACACCTCCCTTCGCCACTTAGACTATCTGCTTGCTCTTACACCTGGCACTTTTGTCTTTTCCCTATCTTGTCTCTTCTAGCTCCTTCAACCCTCAGGGTTGAACTTCTGGTAGGTCACTGCATTTCTAAGCCTTTTCCACGGTTAGCGCTCTTTTAGTTTGAAAGGAAACAGCTATTTCACTGTGTTAATTTTGATGTTCATGCAGTCATCATCACTTTGAAAACCAACGGCTAATTCACTTCCTTAAATTTGATGCCTTTCAAGACGTCATCATCCTTGGCAAATTCCTTTAGGCTTTTCCCTTTCTGCTTTTTCCGTGGGTCTTTCCTTTGTTTCAGACCTTTTCCCACGAACAAAAAGTCCACCGAAATTGGTGCTTTGACTTTCTCGGGTCTTTGTTTCGGCCCTTTGTTGAACCAACCTATTGAACCAAAATTGGTTCAACAATTCAATGGTTGAACACTGTTGCCGAGCCGATTGAACTGAACATTGAACCACTCACTTTGAACCAAGTCTTGAACCGCTAAACTGAACCAAAGTTGAAGAACTTGAAGATTGAACCAAGCACCTGCAGAGTCCGTAGAAACTCCTGGACTTATGCAAAAATCAAAAAATGAATTGGCCTTAAATAGCAAGGGAAGAAGGGGACTGATTTTTTGCCCTGTTGGGAAAAAATGGTCAATATATTGGCGCCTCCTAGGGGAAGCATGCCTGCTATGCTTAGAAGCTAGTTGCCTTAAAATTCCATTGGGCACAGAGTCAGATTGTAACTTTAAAATCAGTAACAGCCCCGATAAATTCTAGAATCAATCACACAGATTCACCTCAAGAGGAAAAGAAAAACACACACAAAGCTAAGAAAACTACTTGTGTAACAACACTTAGGGGAAACAAGGAAAGAAAAATGAAAGCAACCTACTATATACAGTTAACCAGGTATTTTTGATTTCCTCCTGGATCAAAGGGAAAATTTCTCAAGTCCCCTTCTCGGCAAGAAGACTTATGGTGCCAGGCAAGTAGTTGAATGAAAAGTATATTTGGTGACTTGCTCCCCTTGCCTATCACCTGCATTGGTTGGTATCTGAGTGAATCAGATTCGAACATGCCTCCAACATACATGCATTCTTCTTGTCCCTGAAGGCTTGTTGAATGTTGGTCCTTCATATTAGTGCTCTTCACCAGTAAATCAATGGCTACTGGCTTATCACCATTAGCCGTTTGACATGTACATTCTCTCTGTAATGCATCATGGTCTAACTTATTTCCTTCTGCCTCATTGAAGATCTTATCAGTCTTGTCCTCTACTTCTTCTTGACCTTCTTGAAGAAGGGCGACTGTGGTGATGTCTGAAATGGACTCACAAAATGATTGTTCATCCCATAAAACATCACCTCCCTATTCAAAGCTTTCTTCTTCAAGGCTTTCCTCAAGAAAGATAGACCTCTCATTTTCCTCCTCAAAGATCAGGATCTCTAGATGTTCAAAGGTATCCTCTTGATCCTCCTCCAACTCTAGCTTCTCAGCATATTTGTACTCCTCATTGAAGCAACAAGGAAGTTCATCGAACAAGGGGGGGAGAGCTCATTATGCTTTTGTTCCTCTTCATATTGCTAGAACATCTGCATATATGCATGCCCTGAGTCTTTTCCATTGCTGATGAGGTCTTCACAAGGAGCCTCCATGATGATTTTTCCTTCATTGTCACTCATGAAAGCCTCTTAAAGAACTGTAGATTAGATATTCTGCTCCTCACTTGCCTCCTACAAAATAGGTTCTTCCTTGAGAAGGGGTGAAGTGGGACAACCATGTGGAAGAGGAGGCAGTCCTTGAGCTAGAATCGACTAATTCTCCTCCTTCCACTTGGTCAACACTTCATCTATATTAGGTGTGACCTGATAGCTCTCTTGGGGTTGTAGGGATGGGGTGTGTTCAAACATAGAATGTGCCAATTTGTCTAAACCATCCATCACACACTGGCTGAGGAATCTCTCTCTGGATTCCAACTCTACAATTCTCCTAGCTAGATCCTCTTGGAAGAACTTTTCCTGGAGGTCACCAGCATTATCATGAGTAGGAGCAGCTTCAGCTTCTTCAAGGTTTTGATAAAAACCTTGCTTCTCCTCCTTCCTGCCCCATGATTATACTATTTTCCCCCAGTTTAGGATCTCAAAATTAGAATTTTGCTCCTGTGAACAGGCAGCAACTTTTTCTTCTCCAAGGTCCTGGGGTTCCTCCATGAGGTCTAAAAGTTCTATCTCTCTTTCAAGAAGTAGTCTCATCCTAGCCTCTAAATCTTCAATTTTCTTGGCTAGATTATCTTGAAAGAGTCTTTCTTGGAGGTCACCAGCATCATCCTCTTCAAGGCTCTAGGCTAGTTCCTGGCATTCCTTCCTCCAAATTGGAATTTGCACATCACGTTGAAAGACTTAGGGAGGTTGAGGAATGCAAGGAAGATAATGTTGATGCACTAGAAGAGTCTCTAGAAGAGGGATGTGCTAGCTAGTGGTATTCCCCCCAATGGAAGATTCATCTCCATGGGAGGTTGTTCTAATGCCCTCTGGTGTTAGAAAGCCAGGTGCACAGGATTGAGAGCAGATGCATCAGATGAGCTGGAGTGGGTGAGTGATATCTGATAGAAAGGATTTGGTGCAAAAGAGGGGGCCTTCTTCAGAATAAGAAGGGGCACACAAGGCTGACTACCTTGAATAAATGGATTTCTCCATTTTGCTACCTCCTCCTCCATGGACTACAAGCCCTGTGCTTGCCTAAACAAACAATCCTCTTTATACATCAGCTCTTGCTGATACCTGTGATGCTCTTCAAGTCTATTAATCTCCACTATTTGCTTCTCAAACTCCAGGGCTACTTTCCTTATCATTGCAGGGCAACTAGGAGAGCTACTTGAGGGGATTGCATAAATATCTAGAGCTTGATCATAGTTATATGAAGGAATACAAGGTCCATGATTCTGTGCAAAAGAATTATACATATAAAAGTAAGATTTCTGATGGCACCAGGCAGCTTAACTAGCAGATTCAACTTGGAGTCACCATTGGTATTTGATATAAATCCTCCAAAGGCTGGTCGATTGAAGAACACACCAAAAATTCTTCAACTCTTTGGACACAACTTGTCCTAGTTGGTCCCACCGGGCGTGCCAAAAACTATTGACACAGAAGATTGCACCCTTAGTAAGAGGCCGAGCTCCTGCCTTCTTCATGCAATAATGGAAACTCCCCTCTTACCTGTGGGTCCGATGAAGCTAGAGGGGAGAGTCTCTAGGTAAGGGCTAGCTCCCTTTGATGCATTTGATTTGTTCCAGTAAGTGCTAACATATGTAGATATATATATATATATATGTATATGTATATAATGGGGGGGATGAAAAGGGAGAAAGATTGTAGGAAAACAAATCTACTCTAAGGAGGTGATGAACCAAAATAAATTGACCTTCTCACATTCACACTTAAAATCAGACAAATACATACATACACTTCAGACTTGGTAGAAGGACTAGGCTGCAAGAAACTCGGCAAAGAGGCTTTAATGGAAAATATAGAAAATAGAAATTCACCAAGGTGCTGTGAAATGCACACTATAAGTAATTTCTTTTGTTTCTACACTTCCAAATAAATCTCTCCTTGTCAGCTACAGAAATGGCACCTTGTAGACAACATATATGTTGGTGTTGGACCTATGAAAGCATCAAGAAATAATGACTAAACACAAACTAACACTCGAGACATACATAGAAATATCTATCCAAGATAGAGGTAAAAAATACGTTTATTGATTCAGGTGAAATTTTGCCAGGGCTACGCCTTACAAATGTGGAAGATGATTACAAAAATGACAAGTCTCTAATATATAGGAGAAAAAAGGAGGCCCCTTGGCACTCCTTTTACAAGTGACCCATGTGCCTTACGAGCATTGGGAAGAGCAGGCTGCTTAAACATAAATGATGTGTCAGCCCTAGCTTTGACTTTAGGCCCTTTTTTGGCATGGCCATGTTGTTTCCTCTTTAACTGAGACTGCTCCTTGAAGGCACCTACGCATTTTGTCTGCTCATAAATATGAAATGAAGAAAAAGGGTCACACGATTGGCCATTCATGCCTTCTAATGGTTAATTTGTAGGCACTGTGTCATTTTCTGGAGTAATTTCTTGAATCGACACCGCCCTTCATCACTTAGACTATTTTCTTGCTCCTACACCTAGCACTTTTGTCTTTTCCCTATCTTGTCTCTTCTGGCTCCTTCGACCCTTGGGGGTGAACTTCTAGCGGGTCACTGAATTTTTGAGCCTTTTCCATGGTTAGCACTCTTTTAGTTTGAAAGGAAATGGCTATTTCACTGTGTTAATTTTGACGTTCACATGGCCATCATCACTTTGAAAACCAATGGCTAATTTGCTTCCTTAAATTCGACGGCTTTCAAGATGTCATCGTCTTCAGCAAATTTCTTTAGGATTTTCCCTTTCTACTTTTTCCCACGGGTCTTTCCTTTGTTTCAAACCTTTTCTCATGGACAAAAAGTCTGCGAGAATCGGTGCTTTGACTTTCTCGAGTCTTTGTTTCGGCCCTTTGTTGAACCAACCTATTGAACTGAAATTGGGTCAACGGTTCAATAGTTGAATGATGTGCATCGAGTCGATTAAACCGAACATTGACGCACTTGCTTTTAACCAAGTGTTGAACTACTGAATTGAACCAAAGCTGAAGAACTTGAAGATTGAACCAAGCACCTACAGAGTCCGTAGAAACTCTTGGACTTGTGCAAAAATAAAAAATGAATTAGCCTTAAACAATAGGGGAAGAAGGGGACCGATTTTTTGCCCTGTTGGGAAAAAATGGTCAACACTTAATTCACTCCAAGATTGTGATAAGATAATACTTGGTAAACTAGACTGAATATTCTCGAAGGGCACTAAAGGTTGGATGCTACATTGGTACTACACTTATCCATGGAGAAATGAACAAGGTCTACAGATGGTCTGAGAATTTTTTTTTAGATTCTTGATGCCAAATTTACCATCCTTGAGAGTATTCCTTTAGCATTCTGGTCAAAAAAAATGTGTCTTTTGCAAAGATCAATGTGCAAGTTTATATAATTGATGCCAATCTAGGAGAATCAGTGTCGATCATAGATGGATCATTGTCAATTTAACTTTTTTAAGCTTAGGTGAGATTTGATTATTTACAACCATGAAAAAAATAATCCAAATAGAAAGTTAAATTATTTACATAGGTTTTGGTCGGGAATAAGTTTGTTAAGGATGTTATTTACTTGGTTGTAATGGATTTTGCTTAGATATTTTAGGATTACGGATATTAGTTTTAACATTATTTTAGGTTTTAGGATATTAGACTCAGCCATAATGCACATTTCATAAGACACTTATGGTGAATAAATCTATTGTCTACACATACACTTGAAAAACTCTTTGTTATTGCTTTAAAAATATGTATCTCTAGATGGGCTAAAACTTAAAAGTTGAGAGCTAAGGGACAAGTAGGATTCAAGAAGAATTGTCACATAGGTGACCATATTTTCACTTTAGCCTCTATTATTGATGATGCTAAGGCTAAAATTCATAAAATTTATTGTTGTTTTATATAATTTCATAAAGCCTTTGACACTATCCCTTAGCAATTGCTCATTTGATAAATTCATGGCTTTGGGTCTTCCTATAATAGGGATATCACTGGTTATGACACTCTACAAGTCCATTATTGATAATGTGTACATAAGTGTTGGTGAGATAAAGGGGGTATAAATAAGCATTGGGTTTAAGCAAGGATGACGACTCTCTCCATCATTTTTTGTCTATAGATAGATGAACTTGATGAAATAATATCAAGTTGTCTAGGCATAAATGGTTGTTTTTTATATAAAGTTTATATTGTTTTTATTCTATTTGCACATAACATAATTTTGATATTACACTCATAGGAAATTATCCAAAGAAAACTATGTATCTTAGCATCATTTTTTGATACACATGGTCATGATGTAAATCTTGATAAAACCAAAGTTTAATTTTTAACTCTTCAAAGACTAATGGCAAACAAATTTTCATTACATAAAAATGACAAAGGGTTGAGATGGACTATTCATATGTATATGTAGGGGACTTTTTTTAGACTATAATTCATTTTTTCACAAATTTTTTAGTCCAAACTAAAAAAATCATATGTTTCCCTCACCAATATTGAGAAATAATAATTTTTACTTCGATTCAAAGATAACCAAAAATCATTTGCCTCTTTCACTCACTTTTTATTCTTACTCTTCTATATGAAGCTAAAATGTAGGGGCCTTATATTAGGAAATATATTCGAAGCTTAATTAAAAGAGTGATTACCTCTACATTATGAAAACATCTCCATGCTAAAAGATAACTCCCTCAAGACATCATTCACATTGAATTTGGCATAACCCCGCTCATTGCTAAATGTGATCTTATTATCCCCAAAATTTTACTTTGCCAAAATTTCCTAGATTTGGAATAACATGAAGCCTTCATTCTAAAGTCTAAATTTATATAAAAAAATAATCTTCCCATAATTAGCCACTTTTCCATAAAAAATTAAACATTATGTTTCATACCTTACGTTCCTAGAAGATCAGGCCAAAATGACCTTATGGGTGTGCTAGATGTGAAATGATTAATTTGTGACTTAACACATTTTTTCACCTGACACACTGAAGAGGATGAGCCAACCCAACCCTCTTGGTATGCTATATATGAAAACTCACCCATGTTGGAATTAAATGTGATTTTATGTTTGGTGCACCTAGGAGGCCGAGTTGGTCAAGATGCAAGGGTGTAGAAGATGTGTAAGATGCAATCACATGCAAAAGAGAAAATGGGTACTACACATTGATGTGAAGAGTAAATTATATATATATATATATATATATATATATATATATATATATATATATATATATATATATATATATATATATAAGAGTTAGGTGTTCTCAAAAGGTGAAAAAAACTCATGCAAGGACAATTTGATCACCCCATGTACCCACACTACACGTATTATCCACCCTTTTTCCATTTGAGTTTGGAAAAGAGTGAATCATCCAAATCATGGTCAAAATCTTCATTTTTCTAAAAACTTCTCATCCATACCCCTTTCATTACATCTCAATGACAGTTTGAGAATTTTTCAAGCTCATGGAAGATTGATATACCTTGGATACACTAAATTTTTGCTTCTCTCCTACAAGCTCCTAGAAGGGTATTAGAGGGTAAAATTTACTTTTTCATTACCATTACCATGTTAGGACTTATTTCAAAGTCTTATCAATAGTTTAGGTTAATGTGTTTGTAATAAATTATAGGGGCATGCTTCTTATATAAGACACCCCCTTTATATATTTTGTTATGTTAGATTATTAGAAAGTTATAACATTTTTTTAAAGGTAAACAATCCCATATAGATTTAGGTTTTTAGTTATTACCTAATTGGTTATTTTAACGATCTCTTAGTAAATTTATATATATGTATTAACTTGATCATTTGAGGTTAATGGATTATAGGCACCCTTATGTACTTGCATATTTTTAATTAATAAAATCCTTGTGATCTACCAACTATAAACACAAGATTACCCTATGGTAAATTTTATTTAGTGGTTTTATTGTAATGTTGTCAGTGGTATCAAAGCTAAAGTTGTTTGTGTTAGTGAAAGAGAGTGTGGTGAAGCCCGTTGAAAGAGGATATTCATGTGAAATTAAGTGTGGAATAAAATTTGAAGAAGGTGAAGAATGACAAGCCTATGAAGAGTAAATACAGGTAAGCAAGTTTGAATTTTATTTTTTTTTCCATGAACAAAACATTGCATAAGCATTGAATAATTTCATTTTTCAATAAAGTCATTTAACTATATAGGCATTTAAAATAATTATAAAAATAAGGTCTAAAAACTTAGATGTATGGTTGTTTACCTTGGAAATTAGTGAAAAATTAGTTATACTCCATTTAAATGCATTCAAATCCTTGTAAAAGCCTATTGATTACTTGCAACACCTAAATCTCTATCTGAAAGAACAAATAAAGCAATTATATATTTTTTCAAGTTAAAAAACCTCTGTTTGAACATGGTACAACCTCCTAAATTTGTCTAGTAGATCTATGGTGTTTTTTACATAGTTTTTAGTGTTTCAAAATATATTCAATTTGGGGTTTTATATATTATTGTGTACAAATGCCACAATCCTATTAATATTACATTATTGCACAAAGACTTAATTAAATGTTTTTTTTTTTTAGATACAAAAAACAATGTATTGGGATAAATATGTTCAATTATTGGGTGTTAGTTGAACAAATGGGTGTTTCATCATTGGAACATGCTCAACTTCTAGGAAATTACCCTACCCTTTATAAATGGTTTGTGGGTTATATTATTATGTGATTTTATTTTATTCTTTTACTTTATTAATTTATTTATTTATTCAGGGGTTAAAAATTATTACTTTTTTATTTATCTCATAAGTATTCTTAGAAGTAGAGAAATGATTTATTTTAAAAACTAGGATAAATTAATTTTCTATTGGCTTAAATTCACCCCCAATTTTTTTGGATGGTATTTTTTTAAGATAGATTATATTTCCATAGTAAGTTAAAGTAATTTTGTTGTTTCAAACAACACACCCCATTTTTAGTCAAAAATTGGGATCCACTTTTGCTGAGATCCAAAATTTGCTCACTTTTGTCAAACCCAACTCCATCGAACTCAAATTCCTCTATCCCAAATCACTTAAACCAATCGAGTCAAGTTATTCCATTTTAAAAGGATGTTCAGTCTAGATTATTAGTTGATATACATATTTTTCTAAGAAAGGCCTATGCTTAAATTGAGCTGACTCATGTAAATGTCTATGACCAAATAGAAAAATCTATGGTTTATTTCATGCATTTGATCAAAATTGATTATAGATTTTTCATTTGTGATTTAGATCATCTTAATTTTGCCTTTCCTTTTATTTAAATGGACTAAACCAACTTTAGAATCAAGCAATGTGACTAAGTTATTACATAGTTTCCATTTTATACTTAGTCCTCTTTTAGCTTTTGGCTTAGCCATCGCTTTTGAATTCAAATATTGTGGACTATGTGTTTTCATTTTGTTCCCATAGTTGTAAAAGTTTCCCAATGCTATATGTCAATCTCCCAGTAGTCCTAGGCATGTTTAAAAGACTTTCAACACTTGGCTAATTTTGTAAAAGTTTCCTAGAACCACATGTCACTTTTTTACTCAATGAGACTTGGACATTTATCTTTGAAGGTTTTTAGGTAACACATGTCGATCTCCTAACAATATTAGACCCATTCAAAAGGATATTCAAAGACAAAGTCAATTTTTTCAAAATTTTCCTGATGGGTCTCCACATCAACAACCTCTGAGCAAGTGGATCAGCAAGATGTTTCCAAGTGTCTCAATCCTAACAACCCAACAACCTAAAACTATATGTATAAGTACAAATCCTTTGAGCAAGTGGGTCAATAGTATTTCACCATGTGGCATCATCTTAGTGATTTTCTATCCTAGAGATATATGTACAAAAATAATGATGTCAATAACTTATGGATATATAGATTAGTGAGTTGACACCACGTGGAAAAATCCCACTACTCCATAGCCCCAGGGTGATTGTTTCAAGCCTAATAGTATGCCAGAGCTTTGGGTGAGGTAGATGATGCCACATGGTGAAATATCACTTCATCACAAAAAGAATTGTCATCATGTGCATAAATCCCCAAGCCAAGAAGTGAAGGAGGGAGGATACATTGTTTGGCAGTGACTTATTGAAGTAAAGGATAGATTGGTTGTGTAGTTATTAAAGCACTAATTTAAACTTGATGGCCCACCTGACCATTAAAATCATCAAAATCCAAGGAAGGAATATGCGTCTAATTTAATTCATAAAATCAAGTTGTAGATCGATTCTTCACCAAAAAATGATTAGAAAGGTGATAGAAATAAATGCAAGACTGAGTAATAACATTGACTAAATCACGGTGTGCACATTAGGATTAAGTACTGAGCACATAATGTAAAGGTATGGTAATTAGTTCTATAGAAGCATGGGTGACTGCTAGTCTCCATGCAATCCCAACTACTTTTAGATGCCAAAATTTAATTGAGGCATGGTTCAATTATGCAAATCATGGTGTTGATTCAAATCTATCATAATCTCAACTGCATTTCCATATCATCATTGAGAATTTGTATCCATCTTATTAGGGGGTTGAGTTAGAATTGAATCCATGAGCTTCATAAATTATCTATTTGAAGAGTATAATTTACCATTGTTAAGGGTTGATGCTTTAGGCGTCAAACTACTACCAACTTTGTTATGGATTTTACCATCCTTTCCCCATGCCTTCAACCTTGGTTATATGCCAAGAGATATTAATTGTAACACAATTATTTTAGAATCTTGAATACAAATTTTATTATGTTTTGTTTTTTAATGTCTCTAGTATTTTGATTTAACTTTTAATTGGTTCTAGGATTTTTAATATGCCTATTTACAAATTATTTCCCCAATTGAGATGTGCAAGGACTATTTTAACTAGTCTGTTAGATTTGTTCATGCTTTACTTTAGTTTTTTCCCATTCATTATGTATAATAGATACAACATATCAATTAGACTATCTTTAGAATGGGTGATATGGATAAATGACTTTCATATCAGTGTTTTTAGAAGCTTTCCCACTTAGTGGCCAACATTTATGCAATTGTTAGTCCTGGCACATAGCGGTAAAACTATGATCAGACATGCTTTCATTTCATTGGCATAAAGAGTCTTGTTTATATCAAAGACACCTTTTCTCTTCACTTCCCTTCTCTCTATTTTTGTTTCTTCTGACAAAATCTTGCCTTAGATTGGATATTGAAATGAGTTGCAGTAAAGTAGATATTAATTATTTTATTGGTTGAATCAAATATACAACAAGGATTAGATAGCTATCCTCATGAGAGAGAGTGGTCACATGATTAAACCTCCAGTGGTAGTAACTACTAATATCAAATTAAACATTCAAGAAATGTTCAACCCTTGGATTGACAAACACAGTCATAAAATTGATGGGCACATTTTCCCCATGGTTTTTTGCCTCCCTTAGGGAGCTAATCCAAAAGTAGCTCTTGGGTGGGTCAATTGGAGGGACCAACATCTCTAACACTAGAAGGAGGGCCCTTGATTGTTAGTTGTTTTCTTTTAAGTATTATCTGTTTGAAAGAAACCTAGACCCCACTACAAGGATCACAAGGTTCAAATTTAGGATTTTATCCTTCTTGTTTGACTTATTGAGGTATAGGATAAAAATAGACATTATAAATAGGCATGTTATACATATGATTCTATTTTTTTGGTTTGTCCCTAATTCTCTAAATTATGTGGTTATCACCATATCCTAGCTTGGTGAATCAACCATAAACATCCAAGGAATTCAAAAAGAATTATTTGAGGATCCTTTTGTGTTTCTTCCAAGATTTTAGAATGAAATTTCAATGACTATTGAATAACACCTTATTTCCTATAAGTCTTCCATTCATGTTTTGAATGTCAAATTTGAAGATGTTGCTTTCAAATTATTTATTTTTACTTTGGAATAAGAAGCATCTAACTATTTTTTGTGTTTGAATCTAATTATATTAATAACTAAAATGACTTTTAACACTTATCTTTACTTCAGTTTGGTCTATAGATTGACCCTAATTTTTTATTACAATAATTTATTATGATAAAAAAAGAACCTCTCAAGCTAATTAGGGACTTCAATTTCAGATTTCAAAAGAGTCTTAATAAAATCCATATCAATATCAGACCTCCTAAAGTAGTTGTCTTATATTTGTATTTGCATGCTCTAGACCACCTAATTTACACACTCATAAGGATGTCTAATACAATAAGTAATTTGGTCATGGATTTCATAGAATCCATCTAGGTAGACACACATTTGTCTTATGTCAATCTAATACAAATAGAAGAGCTGATTGCTTTCCAAAAGACCTTAACAACAACTCAAAACATTGATATTCATGCCACAGCTCTAGTAGAAGCCTTCCAATTTTAGCCAGTTAATCATCAAGCTTCCTTATTTAACTATGATATGCTCATTGAGGATAATGATATCTGTAATGATGATGAAGTCATTCAGATTTTATAATTAGAAGAGACCACTCAGCGTATCCATGAGGAGGAACTAAATGTTCATACAGTAGATGATTCATGTTCTAAGAAATTGGTATGCCTTGAACCTCTTGATCAAATGTTCATAGCCACTATGCTTCAAGTAACTAGACCTCTTATTTTTGCTTGGAAATATTTTAAGGTAAATTCTTCTAATGTTATCCGTACTCTAATTTTAGAACCAAGGGAAGTGATTATTTTGAAGATAGGTTTATTGTTTGCCTTGGCTTCATAGGGAATAAAATCAAGGAATTTTTTAACAAGTACAATGACATCTTTACATTCCTAAGGATGATGACTGGAAGGACTTATCTCTTGGAATCAAGTGGAAATCATGTTTCCTAGGGGTTTCCAAACCCACCGTCCTAGTTTTGTTGGTCTTTTTTTTAGAATAGTGTACATAATTTATTATTTTTTGTATTTTCATTCTTGGTTAGATTTCCCTAATTTGTGTTTTATTTATTAAAGTAGTTTATTTATTTTCTATCATAGCTCCATGGTTGTATATATGCTTTTTTTAGATTAGTTTCGTTATTTTCTACTTTCTATGTTTTGGTTTTTTCTTCAAAAAATTGTTTGTTCCCTATATTAGGCATCACTTTGCATTGGTGAGTCTTGTTCTGGAAAAAAATCATTAAGTGGAGATTTGGACCCTATGAAATCTGTATTGTCAATGCATTAATAGTCTAAGGGACCTCAAATGGTTGATGGAAACATGAAATTTGTTTAAACCTTAGAATTTAGAATGTGAAAAGTCACAGTTAAATAATTGCATAAGTCATTTCAATTTTCTTGTGCACATTTTTTGAATGATTAGATACATATGATTCTAAACAGAACCTATAGATTTTATAAAGATTTATTTTCTTGTCTAAAGTCATAAATTTCACTTAATTGAATATTTGAATCAAAATGGAAACACTAATTTAGCTATATTTTATTTTGGCAATCATGAAATTGTTAAGTCTATTATTATACCCATGGATTGGTTCCTATCCCTCAATAAACATAACTGTAAAATACTTTCATGAGAATTTTTTGAAGGAAATTGAACAAAAATTTAATATCTAAAGTCTTCCTTGAAAGGTTAATACTGACAATCTCCATCACAATCTTTTCAACCTGGATGATAATGGAGAAAGGCCTTTAGTTGGACCAAAGGTATATCTATCAGGGATATAGATGCTTGGATTGCATTAGAGAAATGCCCATGAGATTCTCTCCAAGGCCAAATTACCAAATATTTTCCTTCTTAGAAGTTTTGGTTGTCTAAGCAAGTTTAAATTATTTTATGTGAATCTAAGAGCTATAAAGGAATTTATCTCTTTCACACACTGATGGCTCTAATAAAATAAAAAATTAGTATGCCATATGTTGAAGTAAACTTCAATGCCTCCATCTTTCTAATTTTGTCTAAAAAGAGTGGTTTATAGTTTATACTTATGTTTATGTTTGAAGGTTTGCAGTTTAACTTTTGTAGTGCTTTAACCAAAAATTATAGATTATGAATGTTTTGCAGCATTCTCCCCATAGAGGTAACCATTTTTCATTCTATCAAACAACATTCCGAATTTTTATTCAAAAATGGGGACCCTCTTTTATCAAGCTTCCATGTTTGCTCACTTTTGTCAAACTAAAGTCCGTTGATATACATATGATTCTATATTAAAAAGATGATCAATCTGAATTAATAGTTGATATACATATGATTCTAATAAAGGATTGTGCTTAAATTAAGATGACTCATGTGAATTTTTATGACCAAATAGTAAAATATGTGGTTTATTTCTCGTATTTGGTTATAATTAGTTATATATTTTGCATTTGTTATTTAGATCATCTTAATAATTTTTCCTTGCCTTTTCTTTAAATGGAATAAATAAACTTTAGAATCAAGAAAAATGACTAATTCATTTCATATTTTACATTTTATACTTAGACATCTTTCATCTTTTGCTTCAGCCATTGCTTTTTAATTCAAAGATTGTTGAATATGTGTTTCTATTTTGTGCCTGTAGTTGAAAAAGTTGGTCGATGCCATGTGTTGATCTCCTGATGGTCTCAGACATGTTTAAAATACTTTTGGTACTTAGCCGATTTTGAAAATGTTTTTCAGAGCCGCATGTCACTTTTGTGCTCAACATGACTTGGTTATTTATCTTTGATGTTACTAGGCACCATGTGATGATCTCCCAATAGTCTTAGACCCATTCAAAAGAATTTTCAAAGAATTAATCAATTTTATCATAATTTACATACTGGGTCTCCACATCATCAACCTTTAGGAAAGTAGATCAGTGGGTTGTTTCCAAGTTTTGTAATCTCAATAACTTGGAACCATCCTTACAAGTGAAAAATATCTGAGCAAGTAGGATAATAGGATTTTGCCATGTGGCATCATCCCAGTGATCCACTATCCTATAGATATTCATATAAATAAGTAGTGACATCAATAACCTTAAAATAGGTGGGTTAAAAAGATGATACCACATGGTGAAATCATGTTGCTCTATAGCCTCAAGGTGATATGCACAAGCCCAACAATATGTTAGAGCTCTGGGTGAGTAAGATGATGCCACATGGTGAAATTTCTCTTCACCATAGAAATAAAAGTTAGCATGTGCATAAATCCCCAAGTCAATTAGTAAAGGAGTGAGGATAGGTCACATGGCAGTGACATATAAAATCAAAATACATGTTAGTTACATAATTAATAAAGCACTAGCTTAAATTTGATAGCCCATCTAGTTGTCAAAACCATCAAAATCCAAGGAAGGACTATGCATCCAATTTATTCACATAATAAAATTGTAGATCAGTTTCTCACAAACAAATGATCAGAACGGTGGTGGAATTAAATACAAGACTCAAAAACAATATAAACCAAAGCATGGCATGTGCATTAGGATTAATTAATGAACACATAAGACAAAGATTGCATAGGCATGATAATTAATTATGCATAAGCATGGGTAGATGGTCGTCTCGATATAGTCCCATATGATTTTAGCACCAAAATTTAGTTGAGGCATGGTTCAATTGTGTAAATCATGAGTCTGATTCAATTTTTTTAGAATCTTGATTGTATTTCCAAATCATCTTTGAACATTTTTAACCACGTTTTTAGTGGGCTAAGCTAGAATTCAAAGCCATGAGATTCAAAAATTATCTATTTGAAGATGCTGAATTTCCATTATTAAGGGTTGGTACTCTAGGCATCAAATTACTATTAGAATAGGTCTAGATTTCACTAGCATTTCCCCATTCCTTTGTCCTTAGTTGACTGTGAGGAGACATTAATTGTAACATAATGTTTTTAAAATGATGAATAAATATTTTATTACATTTTGTTTGTTTAATTTCTCTAGTATTTTGATTTAACTAGTTAATTGGTGTTGTTATCCATCAAATTTTAACCCTGAGGAGGTCTACTCTAGCCTCCCTTGATTTGATGTAATATGGAAACATCTCTCAAGTTTTAGGTGACCTATGGCGGAGATGAGTCTCTAGATTGAAGAGATAACTCCCTTGCACCACTCCTACAACTAACCACTAATATATTTGTTGTGAAATAAAAGGGATAGAAGGATATGAAAACTAACCTAAAATAGGTGATGCACCAATATTAACTCCACAAGACTACTTAAACTACACTATGAAAGGACAATTTACAAAACTGGTCTCAACATGAAGGTAATATGCAATGTATTTGTTAAGGTAGATGAATAGTAGGTATGATCATATACACTAGTACTCTTAATTACACTTAAATACACACAAAATAACTAACTATGCATCATGTGACCTACTAAAAGGTAGATTACTTGCACAAAACATAAGACAGTGAGATGAACACAAGGAGAGAGAACTATCACTTGCCATTCAACCATGAACTACTTCACTCACTTAAACAAGAAGTTGAGAACTTAAAACTAGATTGAAATATTTTTTTCAAAGGATCAGTATTCAAACTATTAGGGCTTCGCCATACCAGATGTGGATGTCTTACAAGGCCAAAAGTGGAAACTTATATAGAGGAATGAAGAAGAGAGAGGGGGGCATAGAAGAAGGAGATTTCCAAGTGTCCATGTTAGAGTTAAAAAAAAAGTAAAATTTATGTAATATTCCAAATAGACTTTCCAAATCCATGTGTCTCTCTTTTTAAGATGCTCCATCCTCCAAGTGGCGTAGTAGTTAAAATTCAACTTGACACCTTAATCGTCTTCTTGAAAATTGTCCTTCTTTGCATAATAAGGCTAACAAATGGGATTATCAAACATCAATTTTACATGAATTCATTCAAACCTTATCATTTTACACCTTAATTTCATTTATAAACTCCTCTAGTCTGACATTTCAGTAGAAACTATCATTCATATGCCTAGGTGTCTTGAAACCCCTTCATCTCCCATGCCTAGCCTTATCCAAGTGGCTCAAAATTTGAGTTCATCTTATCCAATGCATTATTTATCAATTAAATTTATTAAAATTCATTACTAGATCTGAATAAATCCATTTTTTTCCTCAAACAACTCCTAAAACTCCATTTTGCTCCTCAATCTCTCATTAGGCCTATTTTCCTTGTAGCCCTAAAAACTATAAACCTACTTGTGTAGGGTAGTTTACAGATGTTACTAACACAATAAGGGCATATTTGAGTACTCATTATGTATTTACAACTCCATGCCAAGTTTTAGGTCCTTAGAATGAGTGGAAGTGTCTTTTTTTGCCTTTCTCTCCATAATTAGGCCTCCTTGCCTAGAAGCCTATTTTTCTACTCCAGATCTCCCCCACACATTTAAAACCATAAAAAATATTTTTTTTCACTTTAACTAACCTATAACCAACCTCCATACCAAATTTTAGGCCCTAAGACCTTGTGGAAGTGTGACAACCATGAAATGGCCTTGAAACCTAGTCTCATTTTAGGACTATATGGGATTTCCTTGAAAATTGGGCTTTTTTGGATCACTTATAGAATGTATAGTATGTATTTTTTGGATTTAATAGATTAAATACATCCCAAATAACCTCTTCCAATATTTTTCAAGTGTCTATCTATTCAAAACCCTAAAAATACCAAAAATCCTTAAAAATAGTGCATTTATTGCAGTCTGTACAACTACAAATACATATGAAGTAAACCCTAAGAAACTAAGTGTATTCATAAAAAATATTCAGTATGCTTCATGTTCAATTCATGTTCCTTAGATTCTCATCTCTCTATATTGGCCATTAATAGGGGTTTAATAGGGTTTTAGGCATATTTTGTTCTTAAAGATTGTTCATAAAGCACAAATACTATTTCTCTCTCATAATTCCATAATATTATATTTATGGGAAATATCCACCACCTCCAAAAAACACTAGGTCCCATGATACAATTTATGAGATATTTGAGTATAAGATGGTGTCTCTCAGGTTGCAAGCAGGCCATTAGAGAGGGGTCTGAGCTCTTAAGCTTTGTTCATGAAGATGATGGGTCCAATCTAAAAATTAAAACCACAAGGTTGAAGTGTGATAGACCATTTATCATATATAAAATCTATTTATATCCATTTACAATATCATGGTCTCACCAAGTAAGATAAAATTAGTCTTTAGACTACAGTCCTATCTTTAAAGAAGCATGAGGTGGTCTTGAGAGTTAAAAATGCACTTTTATTTCTTACCCATATCCATGGATGGTATTTAAATTTATGTGATTTAATTTCAAAAATTTCAATTCCTTCATATCTCATTATCCATCCATTATTCTATCCTTTCTATGACTATACTTGTAGGCATACCTATGTATGAGTTAGGTTTTACATGCCTAGACTAGGTTTCCAGTGTTTGTTTCACTTTTTATTGAGTATAAGGGTATTATGGAGTCATTTCATCACCATGAACCATATAAAATTATTTACATCTCTTATTACCTCTTTTCACCACTCTAAAAAATCAACCCTGATTCAACCAAGTAGGTAGGCTTGTGTATATAGTGACTGTGCATAGAGGTTTGGAGTGAGTTGGGTTAGTCATTTTTATCTAAATGTTTATTTAATTCCATTGAGTTCCCTAAGCTCAAATCATATAATTACCTAATAATTATCTCAACTAATTCCTCTCACTAACTTTAGATGACCTTTTCTTCTTAAGCCTTGCAAATGGTTTGTCTTTCTTAGGATAGCCTGTAGGTGATCATGAGGGTGACTGAATGCATTTTGAGCTCCATGGTTATAGTATAATTCATTTAAGATTAAAGGATTATTGTTATTTTATTATAAACATATAAAATTTCCTTTTAATTCTTCCCCCATTTTAAATATTTTACCTTCAAAAGACCATTCATATTTTTCAAGCTCATCCAAGAGACGGTTGTGATGACTAGTAGGGAAGATTTTGAAATTTAATTCTTGAACTTGGCTTCCTCAACTTCATTATTGAAAATTTGAATCATTAAAACCTCATTGAGAGTTATTTCTCACTTTCTCAAAAGGTTAATTGGTTATTTCATACTATTCAAAAACTTTTGCCTTCTCATCCTTGTACTTAGACCTATGTAGGCATATTAGGCTTGTGAACTCAGTCTTCTTGGCCCTCTCTTGAATTCGAAATGATTTATGAGATTTAAATGGTTTGTTTCCTCTACTATTAATATATTTAATTCATGTTTATTACTTTTACCTTGTTCTTATTTGGATTACAATTATCTTTTAGTCCAAAATGAGGACCTACAGGTCTCCCACCTATATGTCTTCATTTTGATTGCATATGTTATAGAGAGTCATTTTATTGAGTTTTAATTCTTGAAAATGTATAAAATATTTTAATATTCCTTATCACCCTCTCTATAATCCTATGTATCTATTATCTAACATTATTCCATTTCAAATTATCCATTTGGTCCATACATGCCTATGTATCATTCAACTCAAGGCTTTATATGAAAGTATGTATATAGAGGTTAGGTCTCTTAATCATGATTTAGATGATATTATTGGAGTATATAAAGGTCATACAAGTGTTTATGATTATATTTCACCCTTCTCTATGTCTTGAGCATTTCAAAATGAAACCTTAGACTTAATGAGTGCTCACCCATAGGTCTGCAGACCTATATGTGAATGAAACTTGTCTAAAGCCCTCATTGGGGGGTACATTTAGATTCATGATCCTTTATTTAATTTAAAACTTATTCAATATTTTTATTATAGTTTATTATCATTTATATTCATTACCAATTGTGAAAATATTACATTTAAACCTGTAGTAGACCATTTGTGATAGAGACCATGCTTTCAAAGACCAAGACATTTGGATACTGCATAGAAGTATCACATTCCAAGGGAGAGAACATGAATATTATGAAATTTATGGATACTCCATGAAATATTATTCTCTTATAACTCCTAAATATGACAAACATCTCAAACAAACCAAAACAAACTTGCAATAGGATTATATGCTCACACACTTAAGACACCTTTCTACTTTGAATAAAACACCCCATGAATTTGAATTGATTAATTAAGATTCCATGAAATGGGTTATTTTTATCCTTTTAAATCACTCTAAAAAACCATTCTCCTCCATCAAATTTTGGCATGAATAAATAGGAGCAAAACTAGACCCTACTTGAATGGACAAGGCATAGCGACCTACTATCACTCTTAGTGATTGTTCATAAAGGAGGGTACATGAATATATAAACAAATGCCACAAAATTTAATCTCATTATGACCCCTAACAATGTCCAAAATTTTAGCTCCCAAATTTCTCTCTCTTGGTCATATCATGCATTTGATTTTTACCTTTCTAAGCTTATGAAGGTAATGATAGAGGAGAGACAGTGTTTGATACATCTATAAGATGTTAAACTTTATCCAAATTTTTAAACTAGCCTACAGAATTCAAATATACCCTCTTAAACTATTTTTACCTAGAAGTAGATCTTCCAAGGCTGTACAAGTTCCCATCAGTGCTTGTAAAGGAGTATTTTGCTTAATTTATGCATTGGACTATAAATATTTTTATTTTGGAACATTAAATGACCAATGTATAACATTAGGTACATTATAGTACTTATTGAAATGTTTTCCTTTTAAGGTGGTACATTCAACTCCTAAAAAATAGGCCAAAAGGTTACCAAAATGACATTTTAGCACATAAGAACATAATAAAAGGTTAATCCATGATATTAAGACCTTAAAGTCACATTAATAAAATTTTATAATGACTATAAAATATTTCATGACCTTGACCACACTTGAAAACACCAATACTCATAAATGGCCCTAGGACTAGAAAAGTTTACATGAGATAAATTTTTGGACAAGGCTAGATAATGACTAATGTGACCATATGAAGACCATATAGAACCATTACAAGACATTTGAGAGACCATATACAAGATTTAATAAACATATGAAAAGTTTCAACTTGTAGGGGTTGGATATTTTTGATTTGGGGTCAAAAATTGGTTAACAAGTGTTAGGACTGTTAATATGCTTATTTTCAAATGATTACCTTAGTTAAGATGTGCATCATCTAATTTAATTGGTTTGTTAGATTTTTTCATTATTTAATTTAGGATTTTCCCAATCATTGTGTGTAATAGCTTTAGACTGTCAGTTAAACTATCTTTAGAATGGGTCCAATGGATAAATGACTTTCATATCAGTGTCTTTAGAAGCTTTCCCAGTGAGTGGTGAATTTTTGTGTAATTAATAGACCCAACACACATTGGTATAAATGTGGTTATCCATGCTTTGATTTCCTTGTCATCAAGAGGCTTGTTTAGATTAGAGACACCTTCCCTATATTTCCCTACCCTTCCCTCTCTTTTTGATTCTTTTGATGACATCTTTCCTTATATTAGATATTAAAATGAATTGTAGTAAATTAGATATTAATTGTTTTATCAATTGAGTCTAATAGAAAACAAGGATTAGATATGCTATCAACAAGAGAGTTAATGCTCACATGATTTAACTTCTAGTCATAGTAATTGGTGCTCTTAGAGTGAACATTCAGGAAACATTTAGCCCTTAGATTGACCAACATAGTATTAAAATCGATGGGGAAATTTGTCACATGATTATTTCCCCCATTTGTCTCCCCTAGGGATTTAATCCAAATGTATATTGGTAAACATTTGCCTCTTCTATTCACTTGTTAAGCCTTTTTTTCTTCATCTTCTGGTCAACACAACTATAGAAGGGGTAGATGTTATAGAGGAGGATTATTTAAAAATATAGGTAGAGGATATCATCAGAAGAACTATTCTAATCAAAAATATAATCATTCTCATTCCAATGAGATAAGTGATAGAGGACATGGTCATAATTCACATAGAGGTAAAGATAGATGTAGATCAAACATTCAACATCATAGATGTGGAAAATTTTGTCATGTTGTTTCACAGTGTAGTATTCCTTTTGACAAAATTTAGAGACCAAAAAAAGTGAATAAATCTAAACCTTCTCAATATGTAGAACATGAATATGATGAATCAATAAATTTTACTCATGAATCTGTGTTCACAACTTTAGGTAACATTGATTATATTGAATATAAGGCTAGATATGAGTTCATAGATGTATGGGTTTTAGATACATGTACAACCAAGTGCATGCCATTTACATGAGACCTATTTTTTAATTTCAAACAAGCATATCTCATTCTAGTGTCCATGGAAGATAAATATATGTATATTCCACAAGGACTTGAATCTATTCTAATTCTTCTTCCTAGTGATTATATCAAATACTTGGAGAATGTTTGGTATGTTTTCACATTAAAAAAACATATTATTTCCTTGGTAACTATTGGTTATCAAATTTTACTTGAAAATCAGCTAATTTACATTAAATATATAAAATAAGGATACAAAATAATGTATACATGTTATGAGGATGGGAACTTGTCTCATTTACATTGAAAAGTACTTCGTCCTACATTAGAACTTGTAGCAGTGATTGAAACAAGTACAAGTACAATGTCTATGTATCATTTATGGAATCTATGTTATGGACATTTGAATTTTCACTCTTTTGTGTACTTATATAGACATAACATGGTGAATGGTTTACCCACTTTTTGTAAAGATGACATTCTTTATGAATTGTGTGTTTTAGGCAAGCAAAACAGAGAAAAAATTCCTCGAGATTCTTCTTGGTGAGCTAAAAAATGTTTGAAATTAGTTCATAGTGATATTTTTGATATGAAAAATTAATTTATTGGTGGGTGAAAGTATTTTTTTTGTTTATTGACTATTTTTCTAGTATGACTTAGGTGTTTTTTATGAAAAACAAATCTAAATTTTTCACTAAGTTTGTTGAGTAGTTAAACCTAGTTAAAAAAGAAAAAAGTTCAAAATTAGCTAATATTAATTCAAATAATGGTGGTGAATATAATTCAAATTAATTTTTATATTATTTTTGGGAACATGGAATCAAATGACAATATAGTAATGCATATACTCAGCAGAATGGAATTTCTGAATGAATGAACAAAACATTAGAGGGCACAACTCGAGCTATGTTGTACTATAAACAACTCAATGGTAAATTTTAGGTATAATCCATTGGTCTTGTAGTGTATTTAAAAAATATACCCCATAAATTTGTAATTTTGGGTAAAACTCCATATGAATATTAGCATGGGTTTAATCCAAAAGTTAAACACTTGAATTTTTTTGGATGTACTTGCTTTGCTTTAGTTCCTAGTGGAAATAGAACTAACTTGAAAACTTGAAGTAGAAAATGCATTTTTCTTGGGTATTCAAAAACCAAAAATGGGAATCATTTGCTTACATATGATACAATCAAATTCATAGTGAGAAGGGATGTGATATTTGATAAATTTGGTAATATGACCACTACAAAGATAGGGCTCAAAATTTGACAAGTTAGAGAGGAAAAATCAAAAATGTGCCAAGGGATTGTATACTGAAGCTAAATCTCATAGATTTTGGTATGATAAAGGTATCCCTTACATTTCTTATACTTCCTCAAGTACTTAAGAACATCATGAATTATAAAATGTTTAAAATTATCTAAGTTTTCCTCTAATTGATGCACATGAAGATAATTTTGTTATTCCTGATCTTGACAATTTACACAAATATCCAAAATGGGCTCAAAATACTTTATATGACTTTATAGAAGATGAATTTGGTAAAATGGGTCCTATTATTTCTTGTAAATAGGTAAATTATGCAATGGTTATGCTACTTCTTCCACTGCTCCATCCATTTTTAGGAAGGCTTCTACTGAATAGGTTTAGCAAATTACAATGCAGAATGAGTATGATGCCATTCTTAAGAATAACAGTTGAGTTTTGGTTGATCCTCTTCCACATGTTTAACTTATCGAATGAAAATGTGTTTACAGGGTAAAGTATAATTCTGATGAATCCATTAATAAACATAAGGAAATTATTGTGAAGTTTATTTTCAACAAGAAGGCATTGATTATAAGAAATGTTTACACCAACTACCAAATGGTCCACTATTCATCTGGTTCTTACCTTAGAAGCACATAATAGCTGGAAGATATATCAAATGGATGTCAAAAGTGATTTTTTGAATGGTGATTTACAATAAGAATTTTATATGAGTCAACACCAAGGTTTTGAGAAAGTGGGTGTTGAACACAAGGTGTGTAAATTAATCAAAGCTCTCTATGGGCTCAAAAACAAACACAGGGCTTGGTATGAAAAAATGGATTCCTACTTGTAGAAAATTAAATTTTTATGTAATGAATTTTATGATACTCTATATATTCGTATGCAGGTAAATAAGTTGATGATTCTCATTCTTTATGTCGATGATTTGTTTATCACAAGAAATGATGGACACCATAATAAGCCCATGAAGAAGGAACTAAAAGATAGGTTTGAGATGGTAGATCTTTGACTTCTTCACTATTATCTTGGCATAGAAATCACTTAGAAAGATAAAATAATTTTCATTACTCAAACTAAGTATATTTCTAAGTTATTAAACAAGTTTAGTATGAATGATTGCAAACCTACACTCACTCCAATGGAGATTAACTAAAAATTATCTGAAGATTATGGTAATGTAGTTTTTGATGGAACCAAATATAGGAATTAGTGGGAGGCTTAATATACTTCATAATGACTAGGCCTGATATATCCTTTGCAGTGGGAATTTTATTTGGGTTTATACATGAGCTTAGAGACATTCATTGGCATGTATAAAAAATATTATTTCGTTACCTTCAGGGAACAAAAACATATGGACTTGAGTACCACCACAACAAGAACTTCAAACTTGTTGGGTATTGTAATGTAAATTTTATCAGATGTGTGGATGATAGAGTTTCCACAATAGTGTACACTATGCATATGGTTTTATTTACCATTACATGGTGTTGTAATAATTAGGATATTGTGGCAAATTCATCAGCTAAATTATAATACATTGCAGCATGGGATGCTTCTAGAGAAATTGTTTATTTACATCGCATCCTTGAAGACCTTCAAATTTATCATATTTCTCCTACACAAATATGCATTGATAATCAAAGTGTAATCAAGATGTCCAAAAATATAGTATTTCATTCCAAAACCAAATATATGGATGTCAAATATCATTATCTACAAATGTTAGTGTCTAAGAAATCACTTGAACTAATATATTTCCCTATTATAGATCAGATAGTTGATATTTTCACAAAATCCCTTGACATAATAGAATTTTAAAAATTCAAAAAGGGCTTGGAATGTGTCCAAAGAACTAAATTTAGATCATAGGGGGTTTTATTAGGACTTAATCCAAAGTGTTAGTAGTAGTTTAGGTTAATGTGCTTGTAATAAATTAAAGGGACATGTTTCTTATCGAAGACACCCCCTTTATACATTTTGTAAATTTATAATATATTAAATATGTAATGTTATTTTATGGGTAAACAATCATGTATAGAGTTAGGTTTTTAGTTATTACATAGTTGGTTGTTTTATCAGTCTCTTGGTAAAGTTATAAATATTTCTTATCTTAGTCATTTAGAGTTAATAGTTTATTGGCACCCTTATGTAATTGAATGTTTTGAATTAATAAACTACTTGTCATCTACCTAATGTAGACATAATATTACCCTACAGTAAATTTCATTTGGTATTTTTACTCAAATGTTATCATACCACATGTTTTTCACATCTACATAAACATTTTTTGCCTCTAGACCCCTAAAAAAAATCATATCTCTAATCGATTTCGACTTATGTGCTACCAAAAAAATAAATACTATGTTCAATTACATGGTTTTCAATCCCATTTATGTCCTTAAGATTGATGTACTTAAATTTGGTGGTTCTGCATCAGGCATGTTGATTTGGAATAATTTCAAAAGAGGAATAATGTGAAATCCCCTACCATAGTGGCAACCCTCTTGTCACAAAGTGGTCTACTTAACGCTGTTGGTTTTCTCATTTTTGTATAATGCAAATAATTAATGTTCATCTATGTGAAACACCATGATCCATATATTGGAGGAGTTCAATAAATAAGTGGTGTATTAATGACCCATTTGTTTAATGAATCCATCAATATCACTTTTAAAATCCATCTTTGGGACACATTCAAAGATGAGTGATAAATTTGAAAAATCTCTTTGGGATAAAAGAATCTTGACAAACACCTCTTGATCATGAATGCAAGATGTAAGGCATGTACTAGAGAATGCTACACATGTATGCCACAAGTGTGGATGGTGTTAGGCATGTTGTGTGCAAGATTTAGATATCCAAAATAATCTCATGCACTAAAAACAACCCACATAGATTTTACAAACCATTTAAACCAATGACCATATGGTCTATGTAGCAAATTTATAAAAATAAATAAAACCCATAAAAAGCACAATGTTTATACAGTACAAACTATAATAGGGAAAGATCTTGAGACCTCCAAAAAAATTCTAACAATTATTTCAAAAATCCTATCATGTTTATAGTTGATCCTTAGGTTTTCTTTCCATCTAGATGTAATGGCAGGGGTTATATTCCTCTAGGGGACACTATAAAAAATTTCCCTCAAAAAATGCCTCAAAAAATAAAATTTGATCCAAGAAAAAATACCTAGATGGATGAATGGTTCAGAAATGGATTTGCAATGGAGAAGTTGTGTGGGAATACTAAAAATACATAAATCCATAGCTGATCATCTTGAAAGAGAATAGATCTGATACCATAATAGGAAAAGCTTTGACACCATGTTGGAAATGGTTCTTGATCAGCACAAAGGAAATAAATATGAGAATGTAAAGGTTATGAGACACTCATTAGTATGAACTCACTATATTGGTAAACCATACCCTCTAAACATGAGTAAGAAAGATCATATCAATATATTTCATGTATGTCACACCGAAATACAAAGTTAAATGAGGGGTATAAAAAACTTGTGAAAGAACAAGCTTCCCTTTCACTATTGGTCACTTAAGTGGAACATATGATTGAGTAACTTAGATGTGGTATTGATAAGTAGTATGATCATTAAATGCATGAGTCATTAAATTCTCATATTTACAATTCTATGGTTAGATAAATGTGACTACACACTCTTAGCATAAATAATCTGACCTAAGTTAACATAACATTAGTGCATTTAAATATTACACTAAAAATATATATGATGCATAACATGGATCCAATTACCCAACTTGATCTTTTTTTAAAATCAAACTATTGCATAGGGCAAGTGTATAAGAGAAATATCTCAAGGAAGAGTTTGAGGGGAAGAGATTACACAAAAGGCAATAGAGCTAAAGGGAACATTGGTTCATCATATAAATTGGTGAATAATTTACAATCTAATGCTAAAATAACTAATTTAGTATTCCATAATTTTGTGATGTCAAACAAATCATTAGCATTAAACTACATAAAGAAGAGATAAAGCAAAGGGATTTCAAGGCCAAAGTGTTTACAATAAAGGAAAAGGTTGAATGACAAAGATTACTAATAGAGGGTGAAGAGATAAGGCACTAGTATATTTTCATGATATTTTGACACATTTTGTGTCAAAAAATATTTCTTTTGGGATAGCTACTATAAATTAATATCAATGATTTTTATTGATATAAATTAATCTAGGCATGACCATACTAAATTTGGCAAGATAAAATTTCTCAAATTTGGAGTTTTTTCCTTCAAAGATATAGTTGCATCAATTTTTGTGTCAACAATGCACAATTATGTTTTCTTCTTATATAAATTTGCATCATCCAGTTTTACTGAAACAAATTTTAGATCAGCAAGTGAAAAATACAATTTGATTGAGGCTCTGAATGTATTAGTGCTTTAAAAAATGAAGGCTAACTCAAAATGCAACTTAAAATATGATGCAAAATGTGACATAAAATGTGACAAACACTTCCCACATTTCTTTAATAAGAACTCCCTCCAAAAATTCAAGTTTAAATTTTTAACACAAATGTGAACACAATTACATCAAAATTTGTGTCAACATGTGCCATAGGTTATAAAAATAAAATCCCATCATCTAATTGGTGTATATGAACCATCTATGGATAAAAATCATATGGTTTGAATGTAGATTATATGTAAAGTTTGTACTTGAAATAATGACTAATAATTAGAGATAAAATAGTTTATTTGAAATACTAAACCCATGTCTTTTTTTTTTCTAAGAACATGCATCAAATACACTTTGATAAGAAGAGTTATCAATCTAGTTACTGGCCTCATGAATGTTTGTGTATGTAAGCTAAGGATGATTCATTTTATTTATCTTTGGTTTCACTTATGCTCATATTTTGAGGGCTTGCATCTCTCCAAGCTCATCCTACCACCATGTAACCTCAATCCATTCTAGGGGATCTAAGATGGACATAGTAAATGTTGGTTGTTGCTTTTATGTTAAACATTTATGGAATCAATGGGACTCTTGACTATGGTGGAAATATAGGATATAGGTATTTTGTTTTCAGACAACAATATTCCAGTCTTAACTCTGTCCATTGGAAAATTTTATATTTGTAAAAATGTTTCTAGGGTTCTAAAAATCACTGAGAACATGAAGCATGCATGAATGAGTAGCCAAGAATAGGAAAACTAGAATAAAATATTATGGTAGATTTTTTATGAGGTAACAATTAGTTTTTAGTAGTTTTTACCTTTCAGGAATGTTAAAAAACTAAGATTCAATTTAACAATTAATAACACTATATACACCCAAAATTTACATGGTCTAACATTTTTAGATAAATCTAATGATGATACAAGGAAATATGCCTATTTATATACTCAAACACAAAGTTTTATTAGTCATTATGTATTTTATACCCTCTGTAACCCCTTTTAAACCTCTAATATTATTTTTTGTAGTTATTTTACCTTCATTTTTTACTTTTTATTCTTTATTTTGATGAAACCATTAGTTCCCATTATGAAATCACCAATCTCCATGATAAAACCAACCCCTCTATGAAATTTTTTCCATGATGGTTTTGTAAATCACTGTGATGAAAGTGTTACATAGGTGGTGGTTTCTTTATTTGTCATGGTGGTCTCATCATTGAATCCAATAGTTTCATAGTTGACCATGGTGGTTTCATTTTCACCACCTACATAAGGTGATGGTTTCATCACCATTTACATATTTTTAAATTTAATATCCAAGAATTTAATTTCCATTTGTTTTACACATTTTTTTATCACATTTCTTACTTGTTTTATCTTGTGTTCATGTCCTATATGGCCTAACTCAGCCTTAAATTTATTTTTATCAAATATTACCTCTCTCACCTTATCTAATATTGGTTCAAGCTCTAGTTAAATATCACAAGCAACCTCTTTCTTCATTTACAAGTATATTTTCTTCCTTTGTATTATGGATTCGATATTTAAGTTATATATTGAATATTTTGAGTCTTATAGATCCCTAACCTACCTGATTTGAGTCTTTGAAAGAACATTTACTTAAGTTTGTGATCATATTAATGTTTTTTTATAAAATCTTGGAGAGGATAATTTAAGAATCAATAACTTGTTCTTTGCCTTCATGGAATAGACCAATCACTATTTTTTTCTATTATTTTCAATATTTTTTCCTCTTACCCTCTTTTATTTTTATCCTATTTCCTAAGAGTTCCAAGGGTTGTGATTGAGAAAATAAGAATTTACCATACTTGATGATAGAATATTCACTACAATAATATTCTTACCTTCACTTGGTCATCAACATGGATCAGGTTGAGGGTTTTTATTTTCATTTTCATTCTAATTATTAGATTAGATTAGTTGATTATTATATTAGATTATTATTCAAAAAACATAAAATAAATTGAAAAAAACTCTTCTCATGTCTTTCATCTGCATAAAAAATTAGTTTAGATATTTAAATTTTGGATGCATGTAGAAAATTTCAAAACATGTAGTTTGCATGAAAAATTAGTGTAAATTAATTTTTATTTAATATTATCTACAACCACTTAAAAACAATTCATTATCATTTTTATAACAAGCATACAAAATTACACATGTACCTAGAAGCACCTAAAAAAACCTAGACAACCTAGACATATCTAAACTTGCATCTCAATATAGTTTCTTTCTTTCACTTTCAATTGTTCATTTATCTATCACAAGAATTTCATTTTTAATAAGTAGTTTAATTTTAATTATTTTAAATAAACCTAGTAAAAATGAACACAAGTACCAAAACAATTCAAAATTAACCTTGTCAAGACGAGTATAAGCCAAAAACTTTCTGATATATTTCCAAATAACAAGTACCATCCTTACAACATATTTAAAACAAGCTATATGGTTATCCATTTTAAACTAATCTTGTTTTAATATTATATGACACTTATTGAGTGCCCCTATATCTATAGATCAAGTTCATTTCATAGAGTGTTGGCTCCCATTCTAGTAGGCACCTTTTAATTTAACAACCTCTAAATCTAAATATTCTTATCCCCTTTTATCTATCCTTAGGTCTAGCCTTATCCTATCTCATTAAGCTACTCATATAATCATCCATATGTTCATTGTCTCAACTAGACCTCAAAGAATTGAGTGCATATGTTAGTGTGTGGCATTCTGCATGTATTCATCAACTCAACTTACCAACTGCCATTGTATTCATTTATTCCACCTCTGATCAACTATGCCACAAACTAATATCCTGGGGACATAATTACTCATGGGTTCCCCAACTCATAGATATACAACATTCCTACTATATATCAACTTCCTCTTCAAAACCTTATTTGAAACGTCTATACCTATGCCCCTCATAAAAATGTGCTAACCAACATGCCACCACCTTAAATTTCTATGAATTATGTGACAACCAATATGCTACCACATTACATTCATTTGAATTATATGACAACCAATCTATTAACTACATATAATCCCCCTATTCAAATACCACATTAAGATCCTTTATCTCGTTCACTTCCACCTTACTACCACATGTATTTCAAGTCCACTTAGTAGGATAACATATTTCCAGCCTACTATGCCTCAACTTATCAACCACCTCCTTTTCCCCCTAGTAGTTTCCCATCCCCTTATTATCCTAATCCTCATCTCCAATCCCATCCCAAATGCCTTTGGTTGACTTTAATACTTTGGGGACTTAATCCTAATATATTAAAGAGACCCTTAATCATAACACATCAGGAGTTCTCTTGACACATCACCTACATGACCTCTCTAAGTTCAAAGATGAGGGAGATCCAAATGTCCATGTAAAGGTATACGTGACCAATGTTTGAGATATTTTACCTTGGGATGGGGTGGTTTCAAAAATATTTCCAAATACCCTTGAAGGAATATACCTTAATTTTTACTATCTTATCCCTTAAGGATCTATCCATTCATTTCATCAAATCATGGAATTTTTTTTCAAAGCCTATGATATGAACAAACTCCTCAAAATTAGGATACAAGAATTACTACACATTAAGGAAGAACCCAAAAAATCCACTACCCATTTCATTATAAGATGGCAATGAGTCTTATAATCATCTTCCAGTAAACCACACATGGACCAAAGAGAACTATACGATCTATTCCTACATTCACTTGATAAGGAAACAAGAGAAGATGTTTAAAAATTCCCCTATTGATCCTATTAATAAGAACTTGAAAGTGATTTAATGATTGACCAAGAAGCCATTGATAGTGGTTATACAATTTATAAAACCAATGGGAAGCTAGTCATCCCAAATAAAAATTATGGGGGTTACCAAAAATAAAATGAAAATAACCCCAATAACCAAGGTCCCAAGGTTATAAACAAGAATCAAAATGCAATAATAGATGGCGTGGTAGACCAAATTAAGAGGCCAAACTTTTAAAAAATAATCCTCCTCAATCTATGAATAACAACAACAAAAATACAGGTGTGAGAAAATAAACCCTTAACCCATTGTTTATGTGGTTGAATTTAACCATACACCACCCTAAATCATTCAATTTTATAACCCACCTTAGAACCACTTTCAACATGTTCACCATTATCCCCAAAACCAAAAGTATCCCTTTCAAAAAGGCAATAATCCAAAACTATTTGGTCAACAAAACCAAAGGCCCAGGGATTATAATCACAATGTCTATTTTATTTCCCATAGATTTGTTTGACATGATACTCATTGTTACACCTTAACCTATAGTGTGTTTAGGGATACGTGTCACTGACTTGTGGCTTACATACCTTTCATATTATCTTATTGCATTTCTCTATGTTCTTAGTATGGTTGGCTTATGGAATAACCATGGATAAGCAGAGTATATATAGGAGGTAGTGGTTAGTGTCTTATCATTATATTGTATTATTTTAGAGGTTGTCCCCTCGAAGTGGCTTAGTCATAATTAACAAGTATTCTGATCTTTTGGAAATTATTTATGTGGATGTAATTAATCTACTCTTAATTATATGATATATTATTCCACTAGTGATAAAAATCTAAGTAATTTCATTACAAGTAGTACAGAGCATTAATTTGAACCAATTTTTATGACACTAATTTTTAGATCTGGTGTTTTGATAATCAAAAGAGCTATAGGATCAAAAAACATAACTTACAATATGGGAAGAATTTAACTTTTTTATCATTTCAATATTGTTCAAAGTTATTTTTAGGAAAAAAAAGTCTAGAATTTTTTTTCACCATTTTGAAAATTAATATTTATTGGATTATCTCAGTGATATGATCATAATAAAATAATCTACTAGTACACTTTTTTGAGGCATAGAACCATCCCTCCTAGGGTTTTTCATGGATAGTACTAATAATCATGGATGCAGGAAAGGTCAAGATAGTCTAAAAACTCCTCACAAGGATGACATGGAGTCTAAAAATTCATATTCATTCATTTTTGAAATAATTTAATAAATTCAATTAGATATACAAATCATGGTGAGGAAGGATGAATTTGATGTAGTAAAAGGGGAATTATATTATATGAAGAATCAATTGTCAATTTTAAGTGATTATTTGACCACTATTGCATCTCAACTTTTATAAAATAATCCTCCACCACTCCAATTGGGTTATTGTAATTTAAATAATTCCAACTCCAATATTGTTTTGAAACACATCCTGCCAAAGGTGGAATTACTCAAGTTTTATGTTAAGGATCCACTCACTTAGATAAATCAAATAGAAAATTTAATTCATCTACATCAGACCCCATGTACAAAAAATGTGATCATGACATATCTTTATATGGAACCTAAGCATTTTATTTGGTATAAGTGGTTGTGATCTCAAAGAAAAAGAAGGGCAATCTTATTACTTGGTTAGGTTTTACTGGGGTGCTACAAATTCACTATCACAACATCTCAGAAAACTACTTCATTTAGTTAGAAAAGTTATGATAAAAAGGTACTATTAAGGATTATATTCAACAATTTTAGAATATATCCTTATTCATGGATGACATAAATTAAAACAACATGATTAACTTATTCTTAGGGGTTGTTCAAGAATAGAATCCAACTTGAGGTTCACATGTTTAATCCAATTTCTATTTCTGAAGCAATACTATTCACATGCCAAGTAAAAGAGAAAAAAAGGGTCAAAATAAGGGGTTTGACTCATGACAATAAATGTAATTTCATAGCATCATAATTTATGTAACCTAAAATATTGACCCCTCAATAAATTGAAGAGAAGCATGCCAAAGGGTTATGTATTGCTTGTGATAAAAAGTGAAGCAAAAGACATAAATGTATCAAAAAAAATTATTCTATATTGAAGGAGCCAATGAAGATGAATAATATCATGAGGCCTCAGGTGAGGGTATGGAAGAGCTAGAGGAGGAATCTGAAGATTCTCACACTAATATCTCTTATCATGCCATTTCAAGTAAAATTACTTAAACTCTTAAGATGGTAGGCTTCATTAATAAAATAAAAGTGATAGTGGTGATTGAATCAGTAAGTACACATAATTTCATTAACAACAATTTGGCTACTCATTTAAACTATTTTATTTATCTAGCTCCAAAATTTCAAGTCATGATTGCATATGGTGGCACAATAAACTATTCTGGAAAATGTCATAGTATTAATATTTCCATGGTGGACGACCTACTTAATTCTCCTATGTTTTTTATTCTCATGAGCGACATTGGAATTGGTTTGGGAGTATAATAGCTCATGACTTTGGGCAAAATAGATATGAATTTCCAATAATTATTCATGCACTTTCATTCTAAAGGTAGGAAATTTTAATTATGAGATTACAAAGAGTCTCCCAATTATTTAGTGTAGAGATCCAATTCCTAACACCATAGTGTTGAAATTATCAATCTTACTCAAAATTTGTGAAAACACATAATTTGGGCCAAAATCACTTAAACATGTTAAATGGTTTGAGCTTGTCGTATTTAAGTGTTGATTTAGGCTAATGTATCCCTAAATAGGGCAATGCATTTTATGTGATTATTAACTTTTCTTAAATCATTTCTATTCAAAATGATGAAAATGCAATTTGATGCTTTGAATCACTGAATTCTTCTAATTCGGAGGTGCATGACACAGGCATGTGTTATTTTGTGTCAACAATGTCTTAAATGGGGTATTGGTTCGTAAGCAACTAACACCTTATTCTAATTATGCTTCAATCAAATTATGACCCAGTAATATGACATTTTTAATAGTTTGATTAATGATTCTATAGGGTATTTATGGATATTATCTCCAAAATTAAATCAATTCATGGCCATAGATCTTGATCTCAAGATGGACAGTCATGGTTGATTCTGACCAATTTAAAAAAATTATAAATATGAGGCCTCTCACTTATATTTTTAAGCTTCATTTATGTAAACTGATTATACATAATTCTCTCCACAACCTTTCTTTGTGTAGTGTTATTATGATTAATTTGTAATAGGATAGCTTCAAAATAGGCAAAACTTTGATTCAAATATCACAAGCCTAGTTCCATTGATGCATAAAAGATGATGAATGAGCATTTCATTCATCATTGCTAAAGACTTGAGCACCAAATGAAGGAAAAATTCATATTTTTAACTGCATTTGGGTGATGGAATGCTCTTGGGAAGCTATTGTGTATATGCTTTCTTTTATATAGATCTTAATTGAAGGAGTTGACTTAGTTAGTTATGTTCTTATGAATTTTTTAAAGTTTTCTTGACTAATGCTTGATCTAACTCTCTTTGGATTCCATCTCTATATCTTGGCAACTCCTTTATTTGAAAAATCATTGCTTCACCCAAATGTCTCGCTATGTCTTCTAAAATAAAGGCAAAATGTAGACATCTAATTCTTAACACCATTGTGTTAAAATTGTCAATCCTACTTAAAATTTGTGAAAACATACAATTTGGGCCAAAACCACTTAAATGCACTAAATGATTCGATATTTTCATGTACAAGTGTTGATTTAGGCTAATGTATCCCTAAATGGGGAGATGTATTTATTATTATTATTAACTTTTTTAAAATCATTTTGATTCAAAATGATGAAAACATAATTTGATGCTCTGAATCACTGAATTCTTCTAATTCAGAGACACATGACATGTGCATGTGTTATTTCGTGTCAACATTGTCCTAAATGGAGTATTGGTCCATACACAACTGACACCTTCTAATTGTGCTCCAGTCAAATTATGACCCAATAATATGATATTCTGACCAGTTTGATTAATAATGAGAAACCAATTTCCAAATAATTGCATAAATTTTGATTAATGTCACTTAAGCAAATTAATCCAAATCTAGAACTGAAGTGGAAAATCCATGGAAGATATTGAAGATTTCTTAATTGGAAATTGATTTTTAATATATGCATCATCAGGTGAGATAATTATGTGGTGCTATCCATAAGCCATAAATGCAAAAAATACCAGGTTTAAGGCCTCCCATGCCTCTTTAATGCCCCTTCCAAATATTTATGCATATTTTCTCTAAAATTAAATTAATTCATGGCCACACATCTTGATCTCAAGATGGATGGTCATGGTTTATTTTAATCAATTTCAAAAATCTATAAATAGGAGGCCTCACACTCATCTTTTTAAGTTTCAATTGTGTAAACTTATTATGTATAATTCTCTCCACAACCTTTCTTTGTATAGTATTATTATGATTAATTTGAAATAGGATAGCTTCAAGATAGGCACAACATTGATTCAAATATCATGATCCCAGTTTCACTGGTGCATAAGAGATGATGGAGGAGCATTGCATTCATCATTGCTAAATACTTGAGTACCAAATCAATGGGAAAATCACATTTTGAACCGTATTTGGGTGATGGTATGCTCTTGGAAAGGTATTATATGTATGCTTTATTTCAATATATATTAATTATCATTTACAAAACCCCATTGAAGGAGTTGGCTTAGTTAGTTATGTTCTTATGCATTTTATTGAGTTTTCTGACTAATGCTTGACCTAAATCACTTTATATTCCATCTCTACATTTAGTTTACATCATATGAAAAATATCATTAAAAAGCGATATAAAGGATTTGTAGCATGATTATTTTCCATAGAATTTAAACCAAGAAATGTGTATACAAATACTAAATTACAAATGATTCTTGATGACCACCCAATGTTTTTTGGCATAATGCCAAAAGGCTTGTTGATAATTTTGCCTCCTAGGCCAAATGTCAATCTCTATAATCCAAAATATGACCTTTTCATCATTTTCCCTTCCAAAAGATGTTCAAATGAAGTCTTATGAAGATATTAGCATTGTTTAATGTAATTTTGTAAAAAATAAGGTAGTTGTAAAAGCTAAAGTAAAGTGTTTTCATGTGTTTTATACTTGTCTAAGGAATACTTAATGCAAATCCATGTTGGATGTAATTATTATGTCTTAGTCCAACGTGATTCAATTTTTTTAGAGTCAAACCAAGGTCAAAATGTGTTCAATTCATTTTTACACACTTGTCCAAGTCTTTTGAGTCAATTTCAACATGAAAGTGGTAGTTACAAGAGTCTTACATAGACTGTCAAGGAAAAATAATGTCATTTTATAGGTGATCACGTTGGTCCAAGTTGATTAGAGGCCCACAATAAATTATTGAATATCCTTCTCAAGCCTAAATCATGTTTATGGCGTGTTTGTAAGACCAAAATAGGATAAAAAAACATTTTCCACTTCTCTAGTAGGTTTGCAGGTCATTAATAAAGTGAAGAAAGGTCATTTTTTGATGAATGGTTCATGAAAGAGAGATATTTATAGGTCAAATTATATTAGGTAAATGAGGGTACCCATATTTCCTTCTAACCCATTGTATGATTTTAGATATTGAGGGCATGTGCTTTATGAATCATCCCTAAGAGGACTAGATTCTCTTAAACCCTTCAAAACCCTATAGGCTCAGTTTTCTCAATTTTTAGGAACTTATGAGATATTTTTTAAAATATAAGGGTTATGTGAGTTATTTTAAGATCTTACATGTCATCTCACACCATCTCCCAACATCCATTTAACATGTGTAGGCATTGAATGGAAAAAATTCTCCATGTTAAATAGGTTACATACTTGAACACAAAGGGTTTGATGTCTATAGAGGAGTCAATTACATTTGGGAGTTTATTGGTAAGTTATCACACAATTTTGACACCTACCTAACACTCTATAGTGTCACTGAGAATCACTTCAAGGTCTACAAAGTGTCAAACTTCACACTAACATGTAGAAGGTGTAAATCGTAGAAGGATGGAGGATTTCTTACTGTTTGATATGGCATTGAAGTGATAAAAGACAATGATAAATTAAATGGAGTATTTTCCTAGTGTAATGATAATTTTTATAAGGTTTATACATAGTCCTCATGTCCATACAAGTATTCCATAGCATAAGGATCACCTATAGTCCTCCTTAACCATCTTGGTAGTAGATTGTATAGGCCTAAATGGTAGAATGTTTAAGGATTCAAGCTAGTTCATCTCATTTAAAGAATTAAATAGATGACCTTAGTCATTTAAAAACATTTTAAATAGTGTCATATGTGATTTAATAAGTCTCAAAGAGAAAGAAACTCAAGAAAAGAAGCTAGAAGGCTTAAGAGATCTAAAACCTTCATTAAACGCCTACATGAGTGAAACTTAGTTTTAGACCTTGATGGAGCCTTGAATGACATTTAAATAACATTTAAGACACCTTCACACCTCAAATAACATGTATCAGACCCAAGTAAGGAACTTTTAACCAAAAATAAGCATGAAAAGACATTTTTACCCAAAACACCTATCTCGATCTTCACCTATAGACTTGCAAGCTCAAGAAGGTTGACTTTATCAGTGAGAAGAAAAATGAGAATATGCATGTGGTAAAATTACATTATTGTTCATTAAAAATCTATATATAATCCAAGCTTATGGAATTTAAAAATTAATTAAGAGCCTATACTTTATGAATAATTGTTGAGAGTTTGGAGACCTCAAAACTCCCAATTGACCCCAAAAGGAGCTTGATGATAGAAAATGATTTTATAGTAGACTATAATGCACTTTAAATTCCATAAAAACACCTATATGCCATATACATACCTCATTTCCACATATTGGATCAATAATTTGGCATGTGTGATGAGGAAGACATAAAGAGGAGACTTAAAAACTGCCTTTTTAGGCCTAATTCCATGGTTTTGGCTATTTGAGAGTATTTTGACCAATTGAATATGGTCTATAATATTGATAAAAGTCCTAGTAACCTTAGATAAGCCATACAAAATGATCTCAATATTATATGATAGGATTTTAAGTGCCAAACTAAACCAAAATAGGAATGTCCCCTTACTTACATATGGTAAATGAGTTTGCAGACCTTCTTAAGGTCATTAGAAGTATGATCACGTTCATAGAATCCTTTTGAGCATAAAATTAACCTATTACATGGATATCAAAGTAAAAAACAAGTTCATTTCAATGACTATAGGTAGTGTTGAAGGGTTTATGCATTGGCATCTTGTTGGTTTCATAAGTTGAGAGATCATCAACATGGACATAGTCCTCTATCATCTTTCTCAATATTGTCTCAAAGTATTTTCACTTTATATTACCTTGTACTTATAGTGATGAAAGATGTGACCTGGTAAACCTATGCTATACAACTTGGAAAACCTCAATCTTGCTTCCAAGATGCATAGGGAGAAGTTTAAAAACTATTTTTAGTCAACTGGCATCATAGAGATATTATGAAAAATTGAACATGTTATTAAAGAAACTAAAAATACATAAGATGCCTATAACATTAGATTTAAATATGACCAAGAATGATTTATGTTTCACAATGATAAATGGGATTTGGATGCAATGGAGAAAAAGAGTGCTATGTAGTAAAGATGTAAAATATCATGATGAAACATGGAGATGGTAATTATGCCATGAGAACCAAGGTGTCAATAACTCAACTTGTACATGCCCTTCAAGAAGTGGAAGTGTAACTCCAAGGAAAGAGAGTTAGTTTCCAGAAGATTCAAGTCAGCAATGATGAACTTCTATAACATCCTTCATTGAGAACTTTGCTAATACTTGGCCCAGTATGTTGAGAACAAGATGATAACATCTTCTTTACATGTTTATCTTATAATTCTTTTGTTTTGTAATGAAAATAGGATTGTGGTAGTCATCATGAGATTCATAGTCTATTCTTTGCTCTCTCTCTCAATTATTCTATATATTTAGCATTGAATATCTATAAAGGGGATCCTCTAACTAGTCATGGCATGTCACTGCCAAATGTGGTACTGATTACTGCTTTTGATGTAAATGCAAGTTGATTTATGCCTTATCCATTTTGCATTCAGTGTTTCTATGATGAATTACTTGATGAATGGTAGTGATAGTGTTTAACTTACTTAAATTTTTCCTCTTCACTATTACATCTTTGTGATTAAGTCACTTTTTTATAGGTCATGTAGAGTGTGTCAAATAGTTTTGTAGAGGTTAAGTGAAAAAACCCTTCAGTAGTGTCTCTTTTTAGACCTCTTGATTATTTTCATTGATTTATGCATTAACTATAACCTCCAAGGGTTGTTTGGAGTTGTGAAATCAGATTTCAATCTTGTTTTAGTCCATAGTAGCAATCATGAAAAAGTGAAGGAGATTTATAATTTGGTGCATCACCCTATTTCATTACTTTCAGCTTTCTTTCTCCCTTTTCCTTGAAATTTGAGTAGGTGTAGTGATAGTATAAGTGTAACATAAAAGGAGTTATCCCTCTTTGGAGATTTACTCCACCATTTAGATCACCCACATCCTAGGAGTGTTTCCATTGTATCAATTGATTGAGGAGACCTGAAACACCTGATCAAAAGGTGAAACTCAAAGTGATAATAAGCCCTACCACCAAGTAGAGAAAATGCTCTTTCAATAACATTGATTCTAGGTAGTACACAATTGAACATTAGACCATACATGTATTCATCTACGCAAAAAAATGAAATTGAAAAAATGGTACATGAGATGTTGGAAGTAGGTATTATCTGGCATTGCCAAAGTTAATATTCATCCCAAATAGTCATGGTGTATAAGAAGGATGACTCTTAACAGATATGCCCCATTTATGAAGAACTAAATAAGTATGCAATCAAATATGTGTTCCCTGTTCTAGTAATTGATGACTTTTTTATGAATTAGATGGTGTTGTTTTTTTACCAAACTAGATCTTTGTTTTGGGTACCATCAAATTTAGATCAGAGATGAGGATATCCCTAAACCAAATTTAAGAACTCATGAAGGCCATTATGATTTTATGGTCATGCCTTTTGGTCTCAAAAATACACCATTTACATTTCAGAGTTTGATTAATACTATTTTTAGGCCTTTTTAAGGAAATTTGTGTAGGTGTATTTTATGACATCCTAATATACAAAAAAAACTTTTGAAAAACATTTGAAGCATGTGAAACATGTACTGTTAGTTCTAGAACAACATCAACCTTATGTGAAAACTTCTAAATGAGGTGGAGTAATTTGGTCATATTTTTTCACATGAAAGAGTCAAATTCAACCTTAAGAATATCAAAGCTATGATGGAATGGTAACTTCCAAATGCCCTCAATAACCTTCTTTGATTTTTGGAGTAACAATTTACTATCACAAATTTATAAAAATTATGGCATCATAGTATCTCCACTCACAACATTTTTAAATAAAGATTCATTCCATTAGACTAAATGAACTACCAAAGCATTTGAGAAACTGAAAGAGGCTATGTGTAACACTCTAGTTTTGATGACCCATAATCTTTTCAAAACATTGTTTTTTTAATGTGATGTATTAGGATATGACATGGGGGAAGTAATCATGAAATAAATAAGACCCATTGTGTTTTAGAGTGGTTAAATCTATGGAAAAAACAAGTTAAAGAAAATTTATGAGAAAGATATGATGGCTATTCTTCATGCATTCAAGTAATCGAGACCTTATTTGATGGGTAGACACTTTCAAGTAAAAAATGATGATGATAGTCTAAAATACTTTTTATAAAAATGAATGCCATCAAAATAACAATGAAAATGGATGAATAAAATGTTGGCATATGAATTTTAAATTATCTATAATAAAGGAAAGAGAATGTGGTAGCAGATGCACTTTACAGGTGAGATGAATTAGTTGAGGCATTGTTATGCACACTGACCATTTGTTAAGCAGATCGGTTAGAAGAAGAAAGATCACAATGGTAGAATGAAAAAGATACACAGTTCCTAATTTAAAATTTATATCATAGTTTATGTGAAAATTTTGATTGTAAATGGAACACATTATGGTATAAAGATAGATTATACCTATGTAAGGATTATATCCTCAAACACAAGATCATTCAAGAGCTTCATGCATCTCCAATAGGTAGGGACTCAATATTTTTAATACATATCATTAAATTAAAAAATATTTATTTTAGGAAGGAATCAAGGGGATATATAAAAATTTATGTCAGAATGCATCATTTGTCAACAGAACAAAGGAGACACAATTAAGACACTAGGTCTTTTGAAACCATTATCCATCCTAGCCAATGATGGGAGAAGGTTTCCATGGATTTCATTACAAAGTTACTGATATATGAAGGTAAAATTTCATCATGGTAGTTCTGTATATGATTACAAAATATGCTCATTTTTTTATCCTTATCAATCCATTTATAGCTAGTATAATAGATGTTTCTTTTCTCGATAAAATTCAAAATTTGCATAGTGCTCCTAAAATCATTGTAAGTGATCATGATCCTATCTTCATCAGTAAATTTTATATTGATTTATTTGAATTTTAGTTACTCATTTGGCTCATATATAATATTATCATCCTCAATTTGATGGGAAAACATATCTTATCAACAAATTTCTATAAGGATATCTCCTTTATTTTTCATCAGATAAACATGAACATTGGGTCCATTGGCTCCCACTAGTAGAATGGTGGTACAACACTCCATTTTGTACCTCTTATAAAATGTATCCCTTTATGTAACTTTATGGATGTCATCCCTCATCCATCACTTCATATTTGAAGGTGTAACCCATGGTTAGAGTTGTTGAGGAACACATTCAACATCAGTAGGAGGTACTAGCTAGTTTAAGGGAGAATTTTAAAATGGCAAATAATAGAATGAACAAGCAAACTTATCAACACCTTAGTGAGATAAAATTTTATATTTATTATTGGTTCTTTGTGTAATTGTATTCATATAAGTAGATGTATTTGAAGTAATAGAAAAAATATAACAAACTTTCTCCTAAGTATTACGGCCCTTATACGATCCTACATAAAATTGGTAGTGTGGCATACAAGGTAGAACTACCCAAATCCACTCACATACATATTTTATTTCATGTATCTTTATTGAAGAATTTTATTGTATGAATATTTTATACCCATACTAATTTTCCTGAACTGGGTGAAGAAGGTAGAGTCATTTTGGAACCTAAGGAGATCCTTCACAAATGTACTAAAAGGTTAAAAACAAGAGAGCTTTAGGAGTATTTGATAAAGTGGAATATTTTAAATCATGAATATGCAACAATGGAGGATGAATTTTTCTTGCAAAAACATCTAGAGTTGATTCAACATTTAATGCAACATTGTTTTTTAGGGGAAGGGCATGCTACAACATTAACCTATAGTGAATCTAGGGATATATGTGGCTGACTTGTGGCTTACATACCTTTCATATTATTGTATTACATTTTTGTATGTTCTTAGTATGGTCAGCCTATGGAATAACCATGGATAAGCAGAGTATAAATAAGAGGTAGACATTGGTCTTTTATCATCACATTGAAAATTATTCTCTTATTGCATTTTTGTGGAGGTTACCACTTCGAAGAGGCTCAGTCATAATTATCAAGTATTATAATATTTTGTTAATTAATTTTGTGGATATGATTATTTTGATCTTAATCCTACGATATATTATTCCATTATTTTGAAACATCTAAGTAATTTCATTAAACTTGTGCCTAGAAGGAATAACACAATTTCATGTTTTAATTTTAGTGCCTTCAAATCTGAGTAAATGTTTACTAGTATGTTAATGGAGTTATGGAATATTACACCAAAAAAAAATTCTCCCTATCATTTCATGGACCTCCTCCCCTCAAATGACCATGTAACCTACCCGAACATTGTTGACTATGCAACATTTCATACAAGAATTTACGTCAACAGAATGTAGTGATGAAAATTATTATTATTATGCCTTATATGTTCATGATTTTTTTAAAATACCTTCACATATAACTACAAATTAACTACTATGTTGATTTAGTGATGAACCATTATGAAGAGGCATGTTTCCTTTAAATGAACCCACAATGTTGTTAATTTTATTTTTGTGTGCTTATTATTATTATTATTATTATTATTATTATTATTATTATTATTATGCCTTATATGCCCATGTTGGAAGATGCTTCTTAGAGGGATCAAATGATACCCACATTTTAACCCAAATCATCAACATGTTTTCATTTACATCTGACTCCAAATTCATTAGTTTTTTAATGGAATACTTGGATGTTTTATGAAATCATGTTAATGTGTGCTTCATAACGGTGTCATATTTGTATTTCCCTATATGTAATGGGTTAGAAGTTGTAATATTAACCAGTGTTGTAAGTCCCGAAGGTTTTCATGTACATACCAGTAAAAATTATTGTCTTTGTATCAAAATTAAGGTTTTCACTCACATAACACATAATGTAATTATGTTTTGTATCAAACCAAACTATATTTTATTTATATCAAAATGAAGTTTTCCATTTACCTACCATGAAAAACTCACAAATATTCAATGTGTTACTGAACATTTATAGATATGTGGATGAAATGATTGTAGGTTTGCATGCACATATGAGTACAAGTTTTTGTTTCTTTAATCAAAATTTAGATTTCTCAAACCAAACCCTTTTATGGATTATTGTTTTTATGTTATTCATATATTCATGTCAATTAATGTTATTATGTTATCCACTCATATTTTATAAGTTGCAAATATTTTGTATCATCATTTTTGTTGATAAATCACTGAACATTTTGTGTTGTGTGGATGGAAACCATGATATTTATAAATATGTAAATACTAGTCATTAATAAAAAATAGAGTATGTTTAAATAGGAGTGTGTCCAAATGACTGAGCACTTACTGGTATATGGATATAATCCATAAAGGTTATCATTCACATATCATTTAATGTTTATGTGGTTCTATTAGAAATAAGAATTTCATTAACATACCAGTAAATGTTGTGTTATTGTGGCATGTTCTTAATAATTTTTCCATTCTATTGTCAATTTCCTTGATAGGTTTTCCATTGTATTAAGGATTACTATATCCATGCATTCTTGTTTTGGACAAAAGTTGAAATGTTGTAAACGGTGAAAGTTTTTTAGGATGCTCAATTTGTAAAAAATTTATAAACATTGTGTTTTATTTACACTTGTTATATTTGTGAATATTGTGCTACATTTATTATTTTTACATTGATTTTATTAACATGGTATATGTTTATGATGTTTGGAATGCTTTTACGATATTTATTTTTCAAAGTTTGTGAAGTTTGTAATTCTCAAATTTGTATTGCTCTCATTATTTAAATTATTGTTGATATTTGTTATTTGTGGGCAATTATGATATATTTAGAAGTTAAAAATGTGTTGATGTGGGTTTTATACACACCACATAAATATTATGAGATGGCCTATAACTTTTTAGGATTTGGGATAGATTTCACTCCAAGACACAAGTTACAAGGTATTCAATTTTATTGGGGTCTTTATTCTTAGTTTTTATCAACTAAATACTATTTTTGTGCCTAAAATAAAAGAAGAAACCAATGAGTTAGCATGTCAACATATCACATGAGTAGTGACCTCACGTACTCACCCAAAGCATACAGCCAAGACAGGTTCCCATTGATTCTATCATGTAGTGGTGAATAAACCTAACTGTCTACACTTAAGCATTTGGGTTAATTATATTCAGTCATCATTATTAAAAAAATGTTATTATATTTAACCATTTTATTCATGCCACACATTCTACATACTTTTATTTAATACAATATGAATAGATTAACACATTAAAATCTACATATAAAGTAGTGATTCCATTGATTTTATTTGAAAATATTACAAAGATATTTCAACAACATTTCTTCTCTAGTGTTCTCTATCTATCTATCTATCCATATATCCACCTATATATCTATATATTTAATAAACAAATCTAAGGGGTATTTATACATAATCTAACCCCTCTATATCCAATGATTTTTTTAGAAAAAGAAGTCGTGGTGAGCCATTACAATAAAATCCTTTTGACTTGGGCCTAACAACCCCTATATACTCTCTATATGCTAGATATTTATGTTCATGCTCATATTCTATCATGAATCACTTCTAAATTTATGATTGGTTAAACTTTGATGCTTCCTCAAGCTACTTCATAACTGTCTCTACTTCTTGTGCCCTTGTCCAAGTCTTGTGCTTGTTTGAGTCGTGCATATTTTATTTATCATTATTTTTTGTATCCTTATCTACCATAACTTACTCTTAATTTATAAGGTCCTTTATTCCTCTCTTCCATGCCTCTCACTTATTTTCCTTTCTCTCTTTCACCAAGGTCCTATGCATTGTTCTCTCAACCTTTCTCTTCTGTGTTATGGCTAAAACACCCTTAGAATATATAAATATAAAATTAAGTGTTAAACATCACCACCTACTAAATATATATGTTATCCTGGACTATGTTGTATTTTCTGTAGATAATAAAAACTTATGTCCCACCTAATACAATTTGTATTTGATCTCCTCCAATTGGTTGAGGGTAGTGTGAAGATTGAAATTAATGACTTCTACCTCATCTCATAGTTACTTCATTTCCTCAAGTTTCTCTAAAAAATCAATTACTTGAGTCATCAAACTCTCAATTTGAGAATTTTTAGCCTTGTGGGCATCCTTGAGTGACCTCACTTTCACCAAAATGTTCCATCGAAGTGATAAAAACTTAGCATTAAGATCTTGTTGATGGGTGATTATTTATCTTTTTATTTACTCTACATCCAAGAACACCTTCACACATTGGTCCCTATCCTTGATATTCACCACATACTCATTTAATTATTGACATTATTTTTCTTTAGGTTACAATCGTACTTATAAAATTTTATTTATCCATGATAGGTTTACAAAAACCCCATCATCTATGGGAATAGTGGTGCCTAATTTGGTCAAAAAGGTTCAACAAATGTCCATGGCCTCTGTAAACTACTATCTTTCCCAAAAATTCTCTTTTTGGGATTCACTTAATGTTTGCATTTCTTAAGTAAAGGTCCATGAGCATCTCCAATTTATTGATGGATTTGCCAATTATAATAATACCATCAACAAGTATTGACTCACTATTTGAAATTGTCTAACAAAGGCCTAGTGTCCTTAGTCAATATGCCTCAACTCCATTGTGTTGTCATTTTAGTTCTTCAAATTCCTCTTTGAGCTTGTACCTTTTCTCATGATCTTCTCTATACATATATAAAACCTTTTGATGCTTATGGCAAAGATTTCCAACATCATTTATATGAAGAATGTTTTTCTCAGTAACCTCTAAGACAAAATTGTTAATGTTTGCACCTACTTAAACTATAGAACATTTAAGGGGGTCCACCCAAAGCACATTTGGAATATATTCCCCTTCCAGGATTTAATTAGTGTTAACCTTTAGGAGTTAAAAATGGCCTTCATCATTACATATATCCATAATGAAATATAACATCTGTCAATTTTATACGGTGGACTCATGTTTAGGGAAGTAATCCCACATATATAATTTCTCATCTAGAATATTTTGTTGGAATATGGTGTGAGCTAGAAGGTCATCAATACCCACATTTGTCTGTGGATACAAATATTATGATTATTTCATAGTTTCCTTACCATTTTGAGGGTCACACTCTAGATCTACATTTTTGGGGCTCTTTTGTTGTTCACTGGTGTCATCATTAAGGTCCTCTACATTGGGGGTTACCCCTCTTCCTATCTCTTCCTGAAAAGGCTTTGGATTTTCAAAGTCCATTTATGACTCTTCATAAGCATGTTGTTATTTTTTAGGCTTAGGAGTGGGTATATTTTTAGGCTATTCTTCTAGAGATACTTCACCTAGTTTAGGGATCATGACTCTAGGCACTGAAATCTTTGGCCGTGATTGGACAACTAGTTTTGAGGCACTGATGTTATCATTTGTTTTTCCTATAGATAACCCCTAGGTTATCATTGGCGATGAGGCTTGCCTTTAAAATTTGGGGTCAGCCCTAGGTTATTCCTCCTATGTTGTACTAGAACAAGTGGCATTAGGTCTTGATCTATTGTCCTTATTCTACACCCTTCCTTCTACATGTGTTTCTAGTTGGGGGATGGGGGGGAAGGGTTCTTTTTATACCTCCTAGTTTCCTGATGTTTTCTTTTGTGGCCTAAGCATATAGTAAATAAAGAAGATTTTTCCTTCAACAATTATCTTGAAAGTATTGATATTAGTTTTACATGATTCATTTTAATTTATGTATACTTCCCTTATTAGATAGACATATAGATTATGAAGGGTATGAACCTCAACATCAATATTTTCAACATCGATGTTCACAAGGCATGCATTTGTAATGTAATTAATAGAATCCATGAAATATTTTGTAGTGAAAGCATAGGGAAAATTGAGCCACCCTAACAAGTTATCAGTGATCTCCATCCATATCTATATGAATGAATAATGTTTCTTAATAACAAACTTAGAGTATCGTCCCATCTACATGGGAAAATATTTTGGTACGTTCCATTCATTACCCAAAGCTTCTTTCATCCCCTTGAACCAACCCTTCCTCTTCATCTTATATGAGGGTGTGAAAGTGCTTGAACATGTAAATGATTTGAACCTTTCAAATGGGGACTTGTGCTATGGTGGGTAAACCCACTTAATTTCTTTATCCAAATACTTTGATACACCAATCTCATCAAAAACAAGTAAAATCAAAATTGTTCCCAAAGGAAAGTTTTGGCCAGGTATTTGATGCACCTTATCAGCATCTTCTTCAATTATCTTTGTAAAGTAATAGAAATAATTTTACTTAGTCACCTTGATCACTTGTATTGATACATAGAAGTGGGCCATATCCACCTTCTTCCATCTATCTACTCCCCTAGTTTTGTCATGGCCACTTGCATAGCTACCTAAATGGTGGGATGTGAAAGACTTGTAATATACATGGTCTGGCCTTCTTTCTTGTACTTTAGCACCATTGTAATTTTATAAATCACATCCTGATCATTAAGATCCACATTGACATTAACCTCTGAATATAGTAACACTATTAATTTAATCCATTACCTCATTCTACACCCTATAAAATAAATATAATCCTCGTGGATACATGAAATTATAAAATGAACCACCTCTTGGTGTTTCCCAAAGTATTACAATTGGAAGAGTTGGAGCATGTGATAAAATCAATAGAATATAAAATATATATACAATATATATTGGATCTAGATGAATAAATGATGGCAAAGTGTACATATAATTGACACAATACACAATAATTTAAAGTGGGAAAACTTCCAAAAGGTAAAAAAACCATGAAAATGATATTCAATAATTGAGAAACTCTACACCCCAATACAAATCCTTCCCTTCTCACTTCTTCACATAAGCCTTCACAGAACCTTTGTAAATATTATCCACATGCAAATATTAAATTTATGAAGTATATTTAAGTGAATAATATAATAGGGGTAAGACCCTATTTATAATAAAATGTGAGGGGAGATGACTGTTATAACCAATGGGTTCATCCTTCCCAAAAATCATTTAAATTAATTAGTTAATAATAAATCATAATATTTTATTATTTATTTACATGAGGTTTTCACCTTATGTTTAATAAATAATAAATTATTATTATTTAATAATAAACCAAAGTATGCTAAGGGTCTGAATTATCCCACTTAAACATTAAATGTTCTAACACTCCCCCTTAATGCAAGTGGGGATAAATGTCATAGTCACCTTAATACAAAAATTATACTATGTACACAATTGAAAGATTTAAAAACCTTCATCATGCCAAACATCACCTTTTGAAATAAAAGGAATTATAATCCATAAACTACTATAAAGTATGTCTAGGCTAGCATGATCATGAGACTACATCTCAAATTTTCTCGTGAATAATCATCTAAGCATATTTGAAGCCTTTTATAACATAAGGACCTCCATTTAAAAATATATTTTTATGTACTAGGGTATAAAATTAAAACATCCACCTAAAGTTTACTTAAATCACATGACTTCCACACAAAGTTTACAATGCTTTACAATGAGAATAAGTATAGAGAAGAAGAAGGAACACATGGTCATTAGGAAGTGGCATTGTCATGCAGTATCCCCCTTAATGAAAACTCTAAGAGGCCTAACATTGCATGAAACTGATAAAACTTGGTAGCACCAAGTAGTTTTGTGAAGATATATGCCACTTTTTCATCTATAGAATAGAACTGTAGATCAATATCACCATTGAGGACTTTCTCTTGAATAAAATACACATGAACTTCAATATGCTTAGTTCTTTGGTGTTGTACTATATTTTTTACTAGAGCTATACAACTTTGGTTATCACAATGAAGGATGGTACTATGAGGAACATCCAAATGGAGATCTCCTAATAATATTCATAGCCACATGGCTTCTTTAGTAGCTTTCATATCACTTCTATAATCTACTTTTGTAAAAGAGAGAGATATTAGGCTACTTCTTACTAATCCAAGTGATGGCACCTGCACCAAACTTAAACAGATATCCATAAATAAATTTTCAATGTATAATATCACCAACATGGTCAGCATCACAATAACCATATAATTTTGCATTATCAATGGAAGAATAAAATAAACCAAAATTAATTATTCCCGTAATATAATAAACAATTCATTTAGTTAATTTCTAATGATGCAAATATGGATCCTACATAAATATAGAAGTAAAAAAAACAATATATGAAAAATCTAGCCTAGTAATGGTTAGATAAATCAAACTACCAACAAGTTGTCTATATAAAGTATGGTTATATTTTTCACATGCAGGTTTAGGATCAAGTTTAATACCAACTTCAATAGGAGTAGAAGTATATTTGAAATCAATCATCTTAAACTTAACAAGTAGATTATGTGCATATTGAGATTGTGATACAATAATTGAATATTTATCCTAAAATATAACCATTCCTAAAAAATGATGTAGAATGCCTAAATCCATCATTTCAAATAGTTGACTTAGTTTATCCTTATATTTATGAATTAAACTAGATAGATGGCCAATAATCAATAAATCATAAACATATAATACAATTAAAATCAAATGACCATTTTCAAATTTAACAAAGAGATCATTATCTAAATAGCAGTTAGAAAAACCTAATTCTTTGAAAAAAGAAGTAATTTTGGAATACCAAGCTCGAAGAGCTTTTTTAAACCATACAAATATTTTTTTAACTTGCATATAAAATGTTCTTTATTAGGATCAGTGAAACTATTAGACTGAGTCATATAGATTTCTTCTTCTAAATCACCATTTAGAAATGCATTCTTGACATCCATTTTGTGGATAACCTAACCATTTTGGTCTGTAAGAGCAATAAGAAGTCTAACAGTACTCATTTTTTCTATAGTATCAAAGGTTTCTATATGTGATCAAAATTGCATGGTGCACATGAATCAATCCTGGATCGGATAATATAGTCACATACTTTTTAAGTAGGAACATGACCAATATAAGGATCTGTTAGACCCAATAAGGGGATCACTTGTATCATCTGTCATAACACATCATGCTAGGCAAGGTTCTAAAGCCTAAAATCTAACACAATCTCATAACAACCCTAAAAGAGTCCTATGGTTTCTATATTCACTTATGATAATAAACAAGAAAGTAAACTAATCTAATAACAAGAAAAGTAAACTAATCTAGTGCTCACCAAAACTTGTGGCACAAAGTAGGAGTTAGAAAAAAATAAGTAAATAATAACTAAACTAAACATGTATAAAAGACATATACTCACGTCAATGTATACAAAATCCTAGTACATGGGAGAGAAGAATGCATACTACATTATCTATCTACTCTTACAAAGGAGAAATAAAGCTAGGAATACTTACCTTTGAAGATGACCCTGTCGACCCTCAACCTCTCCCTTGGCCAATGGTGATTCACAAGAGATTATTGTGTCTTGTAAGGACAACCAAGATAAATTAACTCTAGGCTACATGACCTATCTAAGCATCCAAAAAACTTCTCCACAAGATAAGATCAAAGCTCTAAAGAAAAGTATTGAACCCTAAAGCTTTATTGCTCAAGTAAAATGGTCAATAAGTAGATGTTCATTTGTACTTATTTTCTTAATTCAACTCTCTTTATTAAATGGTAAGGAATGACCTTATATATATATATATATATATATATATATATATATATATATATATATATATCACCCTAAAGACTTTCAAACATGTCAGTTGTGCTAGGTCAACCAGGTCAACTTAGCACATTATCGGGTTAATGCATAAAGTTTATACTAGGTTGATTGGGATGCAAAGCAACAAGGAAAGGCAAAGTATCCCTAGAATAAGCTAGGTGGAACAGGTTGATGTAGCTTACTGAATAGGTCAAAAGGGAAACAAGGTAAGAAATGAGGGATAAAGCATGACAAATTGTGGGAATAGATAGGAAAGAGAGAAATAAGCTTAGGGTTCAAGGTTTTAGGAGGCAAGAGTATAGATAGCAAGTGGAAAAGTGAACAATAATATTACGAAGCACCAAAGGTATGCCGATCCCTTTTCCAGTGCACCCCTTAAGGCATGCACTTAGAGAGATTGAGACTCAATAGGTTTTTCCAAGATATGAAGTGTCAATAATCAATAAAAGTGTGAAAATATTATGTATAAATATGCCTTAGTCGAAGCTCATCATGTGTCATGTAACTGAAACACATGATGGTGCTTTGGGATAGAACATAATGACACATAACGTTGATGCTAAGTAAAGTGAAGTAAGAATAAAATAAGATAAATGAAAGGATAGAACTAAAAAATAGATACCTTTAACTTACCTTAGTTCTGGAGATAAAGAAAAAGATTGTAAAAAAGTAAAGGTGTCCAATGTAAAGCACACTAGGCGAACCTCTAAAAGTTAGTGCAAAAATAGCCAAAAATCAAAAAAAATTGAACATAGGCATATAATATTGGATAATAATATCTACATCATCATGAATCTAACACATTTTATAGTTTGCAAAATGGATGAGTTGAAACAAAGATATGAGAAAAATAAGGGATCTAAAGGAAAATAAATGAAGAATTTGAATTGCTAAAAAGTAGTTTTAAATATGAAAAAGAGACTTCATTTTGTTATTTTGAATTGTAAGAGAAAATAAAAAGAGCTCTGGAGAGAAAACAAGCTAGGATGGTGAGGGAATGACAGGCTAGATGAGAGGGAGCTCCAAGAGCTAGAGCGGGTGCACTACAGGTATGCATCTAAGAGTCTCAAACCAAATTTTGAAATTTAAAATGAACTAAGTGAATTTTGATAAAATTTAATTTTGATCATTTATATATGATGAAAATGAACAAAATTAGATTTTAAGGGAGGGAAATAGGAAAACGGAAAATGGGTTGGATGGAATTAGGGAGAAAGCTAGAAAAAGGCAAGTTTTTCACAAAATGTGCTAGGTCGACACACTAAACCTATTAGGTCAACCAAGTCAACCTAGTAGAGTAAATCAGGCCGAAATCCATGTGGCCAACCTAGAGGGTATAGGTTAACATAGCACATTCTGAAACTAGAAACCTAGTGCAGGGTATGTAGTTGATTTGTAAGGGCTAAAATAGAAACTTAGCACCAAAGAAAGGAGGATAAGAAGGCAAATAAGAAATGTGGATAAAAATAGGAAAATTTTTGGTCAAACTAGGTTGACCAAGGAATCAGAGCAAGCACAAAAAAGCATGCAAAAAGCTAAAAGAGAGCTAAAATGGTTTGAAATGACCAAAAAAGGGCAAGGGGGACCAAAATTGGCTAAAATAGATTAAAGAATTAATAAATTATACTTTTTTATGATTAAAAATATAATGTATAAAGAATGTATTATGATTATACATGACATGGAGGAACTAATACATCCTTTGTTATTTCTTGATTGTAGAGATGATGATGGTTTTGGAGATTATTGGATGTCTCTTGGCTACCAAACTTGTTGGAGAGACTGACAAATAGAGATAGGGCTAGACTAATATCCATAGGTCTAGGAGGGATAGCATATATGTGTAAGATACCCTTGAGCATAGACCTATTATTCATGTTCTTTAGTTATTGGGAATAATTGACTAACACCTTTATATGGGAGGTGGATGGTGATGTGATAGAGGTGGTTATCACACTAGAGAATGTCCATACCATCCTCAGACTACCTATATTAGGAGCATCAGTGACCATAGGGATACCAGATAGTAGAGAGGAGAGGATATCCTAACCATGTAGGCTACAAGATTAGAGATGATATTACTAGGGTAGAGAGTGAGCATGGATGATGTCTATATATCACATATTCTAGATCTCCAAAAGGTGATGATAGGCCTTGTGACATAGTGGGTACTTTATCACAAGTCAAATGGAAAGGTACCACTATATGTGGTAGCCTTGAGCAGGATGGTGCTAGAGGAGTGAGTGTTATATAATATAGGCTCTGTCATCTAGGTCCAGCTCATGCATGATCTATATGAGATGTTGGTTAGAGGGAAAAAGACTATGGGATCAATCATACTACTGATAATATGGATATATGAGAGATTTCCTATATATCAGCTAGTTGGGTTTCCCTATGTGGTTGATGATAGGTCACCTCGAGTGAGGAAATGGAAAGAATACTAGGTAGTGTAGGTTGTGCCCCACATGTTATCACTACAAATGGTGAGACACATCAACATAGTATGGTGACCATATGAGTAGCTAACGACTACTTAGGAGAGTTAGACTAGTGCTAGAGATGAGAGAGGTGATAGGACACTATACATGGTGGAGAGAGCCACATCTAGTGGTAGAGGTGCCATGATATATGGGTCTACCTCATCCAATAAAATCAATACTCATGCTTGAGAAATGAACTCAACATTTGAGGGAGCCATGATGGAAGAGGGGATTTAGACCATTGATAGTGAGGTTAATATTATAGCCATGCTGAGAGTGACCATGGAATGGTCAAGCATGATGAGGGGTAGAGTAGGAAGAGGAGGTGGAGGTAGTGATACTAGATGTACCACCACCATCTCCATAGAGAGATGAGATATGGCCATCATGAACATGACATTGATGGAGGTAATAAGAGAGAGAAAAGACCATCATCATCCTTGGTGAGTTAAAAAAGGATCTAGAGGAGACACAGATGAATGAGAAACCACTCAGGCATAGGTTGAGATGGACATCAGCCATGATAGCTGAGTTTGAGTAGAGGAGGCAACCTATAGAGGAGGTACTAGGAGGTCACACAGATGGGGAGACTATGCTAGGTGGTCACACGGATGGTGAGACCATAGTAGTCAAGACATAGATAGGTAATAAAAATATGATTGATTTATTACTTAATCTTTGAATTGAAAGATAGATAGATAGATAAATATTGTGATATATAATAGTGATCTAATATCCATCTAGTGTGATTTTTTAGGCATACTTGAGGATAAGGAGGAGAGATGGGGGTACCTAGTTAGGGGATCACTCCATGACATCCTAGATAAGACTCTATAGCCATATGACCCCATGACACTAGAGGATCTAAGTGTACCATCTACCCCAACTTAGGCGAGATGGTCTAGACTAGCAAGAAAGGCCATGAGGTAGATATAGGTGTAGAGAGAGAGGTCATAGCTACCAATAAAGAAGGGTGTAGGAGAGAGATAGGCCTGGTAGACCCTAGCTGATAAGAGAGCTACACATTTAGAGATAGTGACATAGATGATGTAGGCATATATAGTGATGTAGATCCAGTTGATGCAAGCACATGTAGTGACCCAGACTAATTTGGTACAGGGATAGGTGCAAATATCACATCTATAGGAATAGGTATAGGGATTGAGATTTTAGACTACTTCATTATAGCATACCATTTGGAAGAGTTAGACTAAGGCCTCAGTAGGCAACGTGGCTAGGCCATGGGATAGGTAGGATAGAGCCCATCCCTAGAGATAGAGAATTATTTATGATTGTATATGTTGTATCAAACTCTTAAGATATATCTATGATGTATCATTTTGGCTTACTGATGTGATTGTGTATGTGATCACTATGGTTGTTATTATCATTATGTTGGTTGCGTATGTTGATGCTTTGGATATATTTATTTTTAGCACATGTATTTAGCTTTATTTTCTATGCTATAGGAAATATATGTGATGTGATTTATTTTCTAACATTATGAGAAATACATGCATGGTTAAAAAGAAATAGGCAAAAAGACTTGGAAAAATATTATCAATCAAAAATGCACTACGCATTAACTCAAGCAAGGAAATGTGTAATAACATGAAAAATAACTAAGTATAAAGAACCAAGAAATGGAAAATAAGATGTTTAAAAGGGATTTGTTTTCAAACCAAATATGAAATATTTTTTCACCAAATTAAAACAAGTAAAATCATACTATATCACATTGGGAAGTATGAAAAATAAAGTAAACACATGGTAAGAAAAATAAATGAAAAGTCAATGAAAATTTGGTCTTAAATTTGTCACACTAAATTAGGATGAGAAGTATGACAAAATTGGAGAAATGGTTGAAATCTTACATGCACTCATAAAATAAGAGGTGAAAAAAAATGAAGAAAGCATAAAACATACTAGTTCAAGCTAAGAAGCATGTCAAATGACGTGTAACTTAATAATCAATTGAATCTTATCTCAAACTTGACACATGTAATTTGATGGTGACTTGATTGTTATAAAAACCTTTTGAGGAGGGTCAAGTCCTATCCATGGTCTCATATTGTAACTCAACAAAGGGAACACCATATGGGGTGGAATAAGCATGAACAACCAAGTACATGGGGAATAAGGGTAATAGGATAAAACACTCATAAATGAAAAACCCAAAAGGATGCCAAAATAGCATTGGGAAGTAAAATAATAATATTAGATTGGAATGCAAAAGGGATGGTAATTTTTTGAGGAATTTTTGGGTCTTATCCATGGTCGTATGTTATAAATCACAAAAGAAAAACCCAAGGGGTGTGATAAAAAAGAAGGAAAATATTTCACAAGAGGAAATATGAGGAAAAGGATTGTAAAAAGAAAATACTTAGGCATATTAAGAGAAGACCTTAGGAGATAAGAGGCATACTAAGAACATGAGAAGACACTAAGTGACTAGTGGTTGTCTATGTACAAAGAAAACCTATTCCCTATAAATACAAAGTTTTATAGGTAGATAAGTGTGCTACTAAGATTAGCTTATGAAGGTAGATTGGTATAATGAAAATTAAAATGGACCTACCTCCCCATGATGTGTTCCCCACTCCTCAAGACCCCTTACAAAACCATCGATATACTATGAATATTGGGTACTTGTGTGAGAAAGTAGGTAGCACTAGAAGATTTTTTTGAATTCCTCTATTCCAATCTACTAGCCTACCACACCCCAAAGGACTTTGGATCTATGTGAAGCTGACTGTGGAGTTTTAGATTTGACTGGTAATAGGAGATGTGCTTGAATCACATCTTTTAGTGTGATTAGACTGTTAAGAATATTGCAAATTTTTTCATTTGATATCATTGCCTTTTGTTTAAATGATTTGGATTTTAACTTTATTTTGAAGGATTTTTTTCTAAGATTCCTCTTCCATATGGATTTGGAATGACCAAGCATGAGAGAGATAGTGATACATGTGAATTAGTTATAGGCTAAGGCTAAAGGAAGCTAAGTAACCAAAGACAAAAGACTAACTAGGACAATTAGGCTTGATAATGGACAAATATGTGATCTCAAATCTCAATCATGCATATGTTTAGTTTGCAGAAAAAGGAAGAAATAAAAAGGGAGATCCAAAAGTGGACTGGAAAAAATAAATAGTAATGAGAAATATTGTTTGCTAACTGATCACATGGTAAAAGTGTTAAGGTGTGGAGCCTAAAAGCTTCACATATGAGCGCACTTAACAGTTTCGAGTCTACACAGTCACCGGCGTCAGTCAAGAGAGACCGCCATCGGTCCAGTGCAGTTGAATAGACGCTAGTGTCGGTAGAGGATCGGACGATGTCGGTCACAGGCAAGCAAGTAAGAACTGGCGTTGGTTACCTGTGCGTCTAGAATGCTATTTTCGAGGATAGAAGCGAGTGTTTACATGATGAGTTTAAGTCTTAGTCTTAAGTTCGCATTTTTATTATTAGTAAGATTGTTTTTAGAGCCTTTATTCAAGAGGCTTAACTGTTGGTTGTAAGTGCATGCTCAAGTTTCCTAATTCTATATGTAGAATTAGATCTTCTTAGCTTAGTGTGAATTATTGTAGTAGTTCATTGTGTGTGAATGTTGAAGAACAGTACAGAGTTGTATCAATCTAGGTTGTTGGAATTGATTGTACTTGAGAGAGAGAGATCTTAAGGGATAGAGATCTAGAGAGAGATCTTGTGCATCTAAGAGAGGTGTGGAAGAAAGAAGTTTCTTCAATTGTATTCCTTTTACAAAGAGTTTTAATACAAGTTTTCAGGGTGGTTTCTTGTATCTCTTGTTTGTTGTTATTATTTGATTCTAGTTACTTATCTATCTGATTTAATTCTGCGTTATTGCTTTCATAAGTGTAATCTATTGTTGGTTGATCCCCAACAAGTGGTATCAGAGCCTTGGTTGAAGGTTTAGAGTTTGATATCCAATAATTGGTATCAAAGCTCAGGTTCACTAACAGGCAATTCAGATCTGTGTAGTGTGTATTGATTACAAGTTGCTCACAGGAGTTTCTGCAGGGATTTTTGTTTGAGTGGGAGAAGCAATGGCAGATGAAAGTAAACTGAGAATGGAAAAGTTCAATGGCAAAAACTATCAACATTGGAGAATGCAGATAGAGAACTATCTATATTAGAAGGATCTATACTTACCGTTAGGTGGGATTGCAAAGAAACCCAAAGACATGGAGGATGAAGAATGGGAAGTTCTTGACAGAAAGGCTCTGGGGTCTATAAGACTAAGTCTAGCATCTATTGTGATATCTAATTTATCATAGGCAAAAACAACGGTAGAGTTGATGACTACTCTAGCAAATTTGTACGAAAAAACCTCAGCTTCCAATAAGGTATATCTTATGAAGCAGCTATTTAATTTGCATATGCAGGAAGGTGGATCTGTATCTAATCACCTGAATGATTTCTATGGTATTGTAAACCAACTAAGTTCAGTCAAAATTGTATTTGATGATGAAATAAAAGATCTTTTAATATTATGTTCTTTGACTGAAAGCTGGCATAGCTTAGTAATGGCAGTTAGCAATACTGCATCTGCATCAAATATTTTAAAAGTAGAGGATGTTGTTAGTGTTATCTTGAATGAGGAAATTCGTAGGAAAAGCACAAAAGAGACATCTGGGAATGCTTTAAGTTTTGAGAGCAGGGGAAGGCAAAAAGAGAAGAGCAAGAAAGGGAGATCAAGATCCAAGTCTAAGGGGAAAGGCAGATCCAAATCCAAAAATGGCAGAAGGCTACAATGCTGGAATTGTGGAAAGATGGGGCACATAAGCAGAGATTGCCGATCAAAGCCTAAGGAGGACAATCAGCATGAAGGAAAGGAAGAAGCCAAGGTTGCAAGTATTGCACAAGATGCTTTAATATTCTCTCTGCATAATAATATAGAATCTTGGGTATTAGATTCTGGTTCATCTTTTCATGCTACCCCTAATAGGGAATATTTCTATGACTATATCCATGGAGATTTTGGAATAGTATATCTAGGGGATGATGAACCCTGTAAAATTATTGGCAAAGGTAAAGTGCAGCTGAAAATGCAGAATGGCAACACATGGGTGTTGAGAGAAGTTATGCATGTTCCTAGCTTGAAGAGAAATCTGATTTCTGTAGGAAAGTTAGGGGATGAGGGTTGTATAGTAACTCTCACAGCATAATCTTGGAAGGTGACCAAGGGTGCACTTGTTATGGCCAGAGGTAAGAGAGTAGGTACTCTCTATTTGTGTAATTGTGCTACTAACAATTCTCCTTTTGTATTATCTACTTCAGATGTGGATGCAAAATTGTGGCACTCCAGGCTTGGCCACATGAGTGAGAAGGGGATGTCAATTCTTAAGTCTAAAGGTAAGCTTTCAGATTTGAAAAGCATGGATCTAGAATTTTGTGAGCACTATGTATTTGGAAAATAGAAAAGGGTTAGTTTTCTCAAGACTGGTTCTACAAAGAAGAAGCATAAGCTGCAGCTTGTTCACACAGACGTGTGGGGACCGGCTCAGGTAGCTTCTATTAGAGGATCACAGTACTATGTTTCGTTCATAGATGATGCTACAAGAAAGGTATGGATCTATTGTATTAAGAAGAAATCTGATGTATTTGAGACTTTTAAGATTTGAAAAGCTATGGTTGAGAATGAAATAGGGAAAAGATTAAAGTGCCTGAGATCTGACAATGGTGGAGAGTTTTGCAGTTATAAGTTCAACTGGTATTGTTACATGCATGGAATCCGTTGGCAAAGAACAGTTCTAAGGACACCTCAGTAGAATGGAATTGCTGAAAGGATGAACAGAATAATCATGGAGCGTGCAAGATGTATGAGATTGCATGCTAGTTTGCCTTTAGAGTTTTGGGTAGAAGCTGTTAACACTGTAGTGTACCTGATTAACAGAGGACCCTCTATAGCTCTGGATGGTGGAATTCTAGAAGAAGCTTGGATAGGTAAAAAGGTAGATCTCTCTTTTCTCAAAGTTTTTAGTTGTGAAGTCTTTGTGCACGTAGATAAGGAAAATAGAAAGAAGCTCGATGTTAAGTCTATGAGGTGCACATTTATTGGCTATGGCTCAGATGATTTTGGTTTTAGATTTTGGAATCTAAGAACCAACAAGGTAATTAGGAGCTGTGACATTGTTTTCAATGAAAAAGTGATGTACAGTGATCAACTAAAGAAGCTGAATCAATCTGGGCAGAGCAAAAGTGAATTGGATGCGGTGATGGTCCAAAATGAGCTCGCGGGAAAGAGAAATAATCACTTGTAGGAAAACACAAAGACTGACGTCGACAGGTTAGGAACCGGCGTCGGCAGAACAAAAACTAAGGTCGGTCATACAGAGACCAACGTCGGCAGAATAGGAACCAACGTCGGTCAGGCAGAACTAGCGTCGGCCAGTAACAGGTCTGGTGGTGACTGAGGTTGGTCACTGTCAGAGAATTTGGGTGGACAACGTGTTGTGAACAAGTCTCAGACACCCATCAGGAGGTCTGAAAGGGTAAGCAAGCCTCCAATTAGATATTCTCCTTCTTTATTTTATTTATTGCTAACTGATGGTGGAGAACCAGAGAGTTTTGAAGAAGCAATATAGGTGGAGTCTAAGAGTCAGTGGGAGCATGGCATGGTTGAGGAGTTGGAGTCCTTAAGAGAGAACAAAACATGGGATTTGGTTGAATTGCCAGCTGGTAAGAGGACACTGAAGAACAGATCGACCTACAGGTTGAAAGAAGGTGAGAATGGACAGATGAGATATAAGGCCAGATTGGTAGTGAAAGGATTTGCACAAAAGCCAGGTATTGATTTTGGTGAGATTTTTTCTCCTATTGTTAAAATGACTTCTATACGGATTGTATTGTCTTTGGTTGCTGTTGACGATTTCCATCTTGAGCAGCTAGATGTTAAGACAGCATTTCTCAATGAAGATTTGGATGAGGAAATTTATATGGAACAGCTGGAAGGATTTGAGGTCAAGGGTAAGGAGAAGTTAGTGTGTATATTGAAGAAAAGCTTGTATGGCCTCAAGCAAGCTCCTAGGCAATGGTATTTGAAATTTGACAGGTTTATGACTGAGCATGGCTATAGTAGGTGTCAATCTAACCATTGTGTGTATTTCAAGAGATTTGATAATGGTAGATACATTATTCTATTGTTGTATGTAGATGATATGCTGGTTGCAGGATCACACATGCAAGATATCTCTAAGCTTAAGGTGAAATCAGGTCAAACATTTGCTATGAAGGATTTGGGAGCAGCAAAGAAAATCCTTGGCATGAGCATTAAGAGAGACAGGAAAAATCACAGGTTGATATTGTCTCAAAAAGATTATGTGGACAAGGTGTTGAAATGGTTCAATATGTAGGATGCTAAACTGGTAAGCACACCTTTGGCTGGACATTTTAAGTTGAGTAAAGAAAAATGTCCTAATTCACATGATGAGGTAGAGTACATGAGTAAGGTTCCATATTCTTCTACAGTAGGGAGTTTGATGTATGCAATGGTGTGTACTAGACCGGATATTGCCCAAGCAGTGGGAGTTGTAAGTATATGGCCAATCCAGGTAAGCAACATTGGAAAGCAGTTCAGTGGATCCTTAGATATTTGAGAGGAACCAGCAGTAGGCACTTATGCTATGGAGGTTTAGATACTTCTCTACATGGTTATGTAGACTTAGATATGACAGGTGATTTGGATGGTAGGAGGAGCACTACAGGATATGTTTTCACTGTAGGTGGAACGGCGATTAGCTGGATATCTAAGTTGTAGAAGGTTGTTGCCTTGTCAACTACAGAAGCAGAGTATATTGCAGCCATAGAAGCTAGCAAAGAGATGATATGGATGACACGGTTCATGGATGAGCTTGGTAGGGAGCATGAGAGTTGCAGGTTGTATAGTGATAGTCAGAGTGCAATCCATTTGGCTAAGAATTCAACCTTTCATTCAAGAACAAAGCACATACAGCTAAGGTAACATTTCATATGATAGGTATTGGAAGATGGTGATTTGAAGCTGAAGAAGATCCATACAGATAGGAATCTTGTTGATATGTTAACCAAGCCGGTTACAAAGGAGAAGTTAAATCTTCATTCAACTTCTGTTGGTCTTCATGATTGAGTTGAAGATAAAGGAGCTAGAAGATGTTGTTGTACAGGTATTGGTGCAGCTGTTTATCTCCAAGTGGGAGATTGTTAAGGTGTGGAGCCTAAAAGCTTCACATATGAGCACACTTAATAGTTTCAGGTCTACACATTCACCGGCATCGGTCAGGAGAGACCGCCGTCGGTCCAGTGCAGTTGAATAGATGCCGGCATCGACAGAGGATCGGCCGATGTCGGTCACAGGCAAGCAGGCAGGAACCGGCGTCGGTTACCTGTGCATCCAGAATGCTATTTCTGAGGACAGAAGTGAGTGTTTGCATGATGAGTTTAAGTCTTAGTCTTAAGTTTGCGTTTCTATTATTAGTAAGATTGTTTTTAGAGCCCTTGTTCAAGAGGCTTAACTGTTGGTTGTAAGTGCATGCTTAAGTTTCCTAATTCTATATGTAGAATTAGATCTTCTTAGCTTAGTGTGAATTATTGTAGTAGTTCATTGTATGTGAATGTTGAAGAACAGTACAGAGTTGTATCAATCTAGGTTGTTGGAATTGATTGTACTTGAGAGAGAGAGCTCTTAAGGGATAGAGATCTAGAGAGACATCTTGTGCATCTGAGAGAGGTGTGGAAGAAAGAAGTTTCTTCAATTGTATTCCTTTTGTAAAGAGTTTTAATACAAGTTTTCAGGGTGGGTTCTTGTATCTCTTGTTCGTTGCTATTATTTGATTCTAGTTACTTATCTATCTGATTTAATTCCACATTTATTGCTTTCATAAGTGTAATCTATTATTGGTTGATCCCCAACAAAAAGGAGACATGAACCAAAGGGAATAGGGTAAATACAACCAAGTCACCATGATAATTATCTATGAAAATCAAGGATAAGAAAATAAATATTCATGAAGATACAAGGAAATAACAAGCTAAATATGTTGATTTTGTGAGGATCTGTCAGCTCCTATCTATGGTCTTACAAAGCAACTTACAAAATAAATATCTAAGGGATGCAACAAGAAGAAAAGAGAAATATAAGTCAATGATAAGAAAGAACAAACATATGATAAAAAGATAGAATATAAAATTAACAAAAAAAAAAATAGTACAACAAAGAAGATAATGTTATAAGATAAGCAAGAATTTGACATAGTGTCAAATGATATAATCAGATATAGAAAAATAAATAAAAATGGAGAACCCATCCAATCTAAATATAAATGTAAAATTACCATGCATGTGCTCGTAAGTACTGGTAAATCTATCCACACACATTATCCAAGACATCAAATAAATCCCTATGAAGTTGGATACGAACTGCTACTAATGTGTCATCAATCTTTGTGGAATACTGGGAAAATACTTCTTTTCTAATCTCCTAAACTAAAAAAGTAGGAATACTCAATAGATCATGTTAAGGAGGGAAATCAGGCAAAGGATCATCATAATAATGTGTGGGAATGGGATCTATGAGAGAAAGAGGAGTCACTAGTGGAGAAGGATCCATGAGTGATAGAGGGTCCACGAGTGGAGAAGAAACCACAGGTAGAGGCACATAAGGAACCATAAGAGGTGTAATTTTGGGATAATAAGGTGGAACCTTCTTGAGATAATTACCTATGGGAGGAATAGTAACTGGTCTAGCGATATCTATTTGATGATCCTTAAGATGTTGCTAAAGGATATGACAATTATTAGTATGATGTGTGCCACATTAGTGCCATATACAATACCCCTCAGTATATAGTCAGGAAGAATCTTGGGAGGAGGTATGGTAGGGTCTATGTATGATTAAAAAAGATTCAAGGTATCAATATATTATTGCAACTTATGATAATGGGTAGAAGAATGAGCATCTATCCTATGAAAGCAACAGATACGCTTGTGAGTGTGCTTAGGAGAAACACTTATGAGAGAAGGTGTAACAAGTATATAAGAAGAGGGAGATGACTCATCACCCCATTTTGTGGGAAAAGGATCCATCTTAGGCAAAGTAAGCAAACCATCACCAAGAGGTGCTGGTAATGGAAAAGGAATAGATTTAGCCTTAATGGGAAGAGAACTAGTGAAAGAAGCAAGAGTAGGCTCACCAACAGTGGAAGAAGCAATCATAATTGTTTTTGACATATGTCCACTGTGAGAGGAATAGGATCAATAGAAGGTCCAAGAAGGTTAATACTAACCTCAGGAGTAAACCAATGATGGGAATCAGGGAACCTAAAAAAATGATAAGGGCCATTCATAGCATGATCCATGAGCATAGGCCTATAGGGCTCCTCAAAAACTAGAGGTATCAGTGCCATCTCTACTCTATGATAAAGAGGAAAAATACAATAATCAAGAACTAAAAAATTCAAAACATGAGAGAATGCATGAAAAGACTCAAGTAAAGAAGAATGATAATGCACAATTTCAGCATCACAATCTTGGACATGATTGTCTAATAAAGGATCATCTAAGGAATAACCATCATCATAATCAGGGGAATGAAGATCGATGACACAAGTTAGAATAACTTTGTCATTGTAAGAATCATGATGAATATAATGATGAGTCTTGGATAAGACTACAGGAATGTCATCATAAGGAGGTTGTTGAGAACGAGGTTGTAAGGAAGTAAGAAGTTACGAGATGAGATGAGGCATAAGATCAAAAATTTTGATCTTGAGATTAATCTCATCAGGCTCACCATCATCAGAGTCTAAAAGGTTGGGAGGAATATTACCAATAAGCTCTAGATGCCCATTGTATCCACTGGTTGAGTTGATAGGAAAATTTAGAAACTATAATTCATAAAATTAAATACTAGGTAAAGGCTCAAGAGTAGGAATCTTAAAGACACAATGATCTTGGAATTATTCAAAATTCCAAGGGTTATTATCTCCTTAAATCCTATAAATGGCTCCATTATGAGGGAATTTAACACAATGATAGGTGGAAGAAGTTATATCTCACATACGATGAGTCTATGGGCTACCAAGCAAGATGTTATAAGAAAGAGGAAAGTTAAAGTTCATCACCTTCATATGAATGGTGATAAGTGGGAAAGTAATCGGAAGCCACACACACCCAAGAGGAGGCATTTTCCTTTTATCATATCCTTGGTAGGTGTTATGTGTGGACTTAAAATTGCATTCAAAATATCCAAGCATTTTAATGAAATCAAGAGAAGCAACAAACCCTCATCAATCAAAGCATGTTTAACTTGGATATCACCAATTTGGACACTAATAAATAGGGATAATCATCTGCATGAAGCATAATCTCATCAGGAATCATAGATGCGATGGAAAATTTTAATGAAAGTTAATTGTCAATAGTTTCAACAATATTGATGGACATCTCTTCACGTTATTGCAAGATACTATCCTTAGAACCAAATAAGGTTGCCTCACATCCTACTAAGGGAGGATGAGGGACATTCATCTCAAATAATAGTTACATAAGATGGTTCCAATGATGGGGAGATTTCCTCATGAGTTCAAGGAATGGAATTTGATAAGGGAGATTAGTGAACTCTGTAATGGGATCCCACTCATCATAACCCATTAGAAGATTGTTAGATATAGGCACGTAATGGTTAAGGATGTCTTTAGAGGGAAGAGCCAAAGAATTCAAATTTGTGCTGATAAGAATGAAAAAGTTTAGAAGAAGGTTGTAAATCATGTTGAGATGGTGAAATAATAGGTTTAGCTTGATCTTGAGGAGTAGAAGAGGTGTTAACAAAAGTTTGATTAACATTAGAAGGAGAAGATGATGGAAGAGTGGTATAAATAGCATGGGATGTGTTATCCAAATGAGACTCATAAGTTGGATCTTCATCAAAGGTTATAAGATCTTATTTCCCTAACTCATTTAAATGATTTGGAAAATAATCTTAGATAACACAGTATGCTTGAGAAGGATGTGGGGTGTGGATAGGCTGAAAATCAATGAAATCCACTACTCTTCACATATTAGTCATGTTAACCACATTTTCTTCAAAAATTGGTTCCACAAGACTTTCTACATTATTGGTGAAAGAGATGGGCTTGCCTTGGTTTTATTGAATTAGTTGATGATTAGGTAAAGGATCCTTATGAATAGGTAAATGAGCATTTGCTTGATTCAAGGTTTGTTTATCATGAGTTTTGTTTTCTTTGAAATCATACCTATAATCTTTTTGGCATTGGCCTATGATAGAATCATAGTCAAAATTAGGTATAAGAAGAAATTCCATAGCTAAATTACAAAGCCATCTACAGGTTTCATGAGAATGACCCCAACTAGTATGAAACCAACAAAACTTGCTAGGATCATTCCAAGTTTTCATATGATGAGTAGGGTCAATTTCACGAGGAAGAGGCCTAAGTAGATGTTTAAGAAATTCAACTAAGGAAAGATTTTTATGAACATTAATGTTATTTGTTGAGAAATGAGGATTAGTAAATTGTTGAGAAGAGGAAGATAGTTTTGAAGAAGGGGTAGGAACAGTAGCTTGAACATGGTGAATGGTATCATATGAATCAAAAATACCATCATTGGTAACATTACTATTTTTGTTTTTAAGTAATATATGAGAACTTGTGGAAGTTTGGAGTGGATTGAATTGATGTATAAGGAAATCTTGTCACTTATCTTGATCAATAGCGTCTTCCAAAGTGTATGGATAAAGGGTACAAACTCTATATTATAATTTGGGATAAAGAGCATTTGTAAAGAGATGAAAAATATTATCATTTGCCATATTGTGTTCACATTTGTTTGATAAAGTAATCCATCATTTAAAAAATGCTTGGGTAGTTTCATTTTTACTTTGATTGCAATTGATGAAATGGGCCAAAGTGTTTTTAGGAAGATCACTAATTTGGAATTCTTTGTTAGGGTGTGGAGCTAAAAGCTTCACCAAGGAGCAGACTTTATCAGTTTCGGGTCTACACAGACACCGGCATCGGTGAGGAGCGACCGACATTGGCCAGGTGCAGTTGCAAAGGCGCTGACATCGGCAGTGGATCGGCCGACGGTGGTCACAGGCAAGCAGCAGGAACCGATGTCGGTTACCTGCGTGTCCAGAAAGTTATTTCTGTGGACAGAAGCGAGTGTTTGCATGATGAGTTTGAGTTGTAGTCTCAAGCTCGTGTCTCTATTATTAGCAATACTATTTTTAGAGCCCTTGTTCAAGTGGCTTAACTGTTTGTTAGAAGTGCACGCTCAAGTCTCCTAATTCTATATGTAGAATTAGATCTTCCTAGCTTATTGTAGTTATTGTGAATTATTGTAGTAATTCAATGTATGTGAAGAACAGTACAGAATTGAATCAATCCAGGTTTGTTAGAGTTGATTGTTCTTGAGAGAGAGAGCTCTTGAGGAATAGAGATCTAGTGAGAGATCTATACATCTAGGAGAGGTGTGGAAGAAAGAAGTTTCTTCAATTGTATTCCTTTTGTAAAGAGTTTGTTAATACAAGTTTTCAGGGTGGTTTCTTGTATATCTTGTTCTTGCTATTATCTCATTCTAATTACTTGTCTATCTGATTTAATTCTGCATTTATTGCTTTCACAAGTGTAATCTATTGTTGGTTGATCCCCAACAAGTGGTATCAGAGCCTTGGTTGCAGGTTCAAGAGCTGATACCAACAAGTGGTATCAGAGCTCAGGTTCACTAACAGGTGGTTCAGATCTGTATAGTGTGTATTGATTACAGGTTCTCACAGGAGTTTCTGAAGGGATTTCTGTTTGAGTGGGAGAAGCAATCGCAGATGAAAGTAAACTGAGAATGGAAAAGTTTAATGGCAAAAATTACCAACACAGGAGAATGCAGATAGAAGATTATCTGTATCAGAAAGATCTCTACTTACCGTTAGGTGGTGTTGTAAAGAAGCCCAAAGACATGGAGGATGAAGAATGGGAAGTTCTTGATAGAAAGGCTCTGGGGTCTATAAGACTGAGTCTAGCATCCACTGTGATATCTAATTTATCATAGGCAAAGTCTACGGTAGATTTGATGACTACGTTAGCAAATTTATATGAAAAACCCTCAGCTTCTAATAAGGTATATCTTATGTAGCAGTTATTTAATTTGCATATGAATGAAGGTGGATCTATTTCTACTCATCTGAATGATTTCAATGGAATTGTGAATCAGTTAAGTTCAGTGAATATAGTGTTTGATGATGAAATAAAAGCTCTTTTAATATTATGTTCTTTGCCTGAAAGCTGGCATGGCTTAGTAATGGCAATAAGTAATATTACATCTACATCAAATATTTTGAAAGTAGAGGATATTGTTAGTGTTATCTTGAATGAGGAAATTCATAGAAAAAGCATAGAAGAGGCATCTGGGAACGCTTTAAGTTTTGAGAGCAAGGGAAGGCAGAAAGAGAAGAGCAAGAAAGGCAGATCAAGATCCAAATCTAAGGGGAAAGGTAGATCTAAATCCAGAAATGGTATAAGGCCACAATGCTGGAATTGTGGAAAGATGGGTCACATAAGCAGAGATTGTTGGTCAAAGCCTAAGGAGGACAATCAGCACGAAGGAAAGGAAGAAGCCAAGGTTGCAGGTATTGCACAAGATGCTTTAATTTTCTCTCTGCATAATAATATAGAATCTTGGGTGTTAGATTCTGGTGCATCTTTTCATGCTACCCCTAACAGGGAATATTTTAGTGACTATATCCATGGAGATTTTGGAATAGTGTATCTAGGGGATGATGAGCCTTGCAAAATAATTGGCAAAGGTAAAGTGCAGCTGAAGATGCAGAATAGCAACACATGGGTGTTGAGAGATGTGATGCATGTTCTTAGCTTGAAGAGAAATTTTATTTCTGCAAGAAAGTTAGGGGATGAGGGTTGTACAGTAACTCTCATAGCAGAATCTTGGAAGGTGACCAAGGGTGCACTTATTATGGCCAGAGGTAAGAGAGAAGGTACTCTCTATTTGTGTAATTATGTTACTAACAAATCTCCCTCTGTATTATCTACTTCAGATGTGGATGTTAAATTGTCACACTCAAGGCTTGGCCACATGAGTGAGAAGGGGATGTCAATTCTTAAGTCCAAAGGTATGCTTTCAGATTTAAAAGGCATAGATCTAGAGTTTTGCGAGCACTGTGTATTTGGAAAATAGAAAAGGGTTAGTTTTCTCAAGACTAGGTCTACTAAGAAAAGGCATAAGTTGTAGCTTGTTCACACAGACGTGTGGGGACCAGATCAGGTTGCTTCCATTGGAGGATCACAGTACTATGTATCTTTCATAGATGATGCTACAAGGAAGGTATGGATCTACAATATTAGAAGAAAATATGATGTATTTGAGACTTTTAAGGTTTGAAAAGCTATGGTTGAGAATGAAACAGGTAAAAGATTGAAGTGCCTGAGATCAGACAATGGCGGTGAGTTCTACAGTCATAAGTTCAGAGATTATTGTTACATGCATGGAATCCACAGGCAAAGGATGGTTCCAAGGACACCTCAGTAAAATGGAATTGCTAAAAGGATGAACAGGACAATAATGGAGCGTGCAAGATGTATGAGATTGCATGCCAGTTTGTCCTTACAGTTTTGGGCACACGCTGTTGACATTGCAGTGTACCTGATTAATAGAGGACCCTCTACAGCTCTGGATGGTGGTATTCCAAAAGAGGCATGGACATGTAAAAAGGTTGATCTCTCATATCTCAAAGTTTTTGGTTGTGAAGCCTTTATACATATAGATAAAGAAAATAGAAAGAAGCTTGATGCTAAGTCTATGAGGTGCACGTTTATTGGCTATGGCTCAGATGATTTTGGTTATAGATTGTGGAATCTAGAAACTAACAAGGTAATTAGGAGCCGTGATGTTGTTTTCAACAAAAGAGTGATGTATTGTGATCAGCTAAGGAAGCTGAATCAATCTGAGCAGAGCAATGGTGAATTGGACGGGGTGAAAGTCTAAGATGAGCTCACGAGAAAAAGAAATAATCACTTGCAAGAAAACACAGAGACCGATGTCGGCAGGGTAGGAACCAGCATCGGCAGTATAGAAACTGGCGTCAGCCTTATAGAGACCGACGTCAGCAGGACAGACACTGAGGTCGGTCAGGAAGAACCGACGTCGGCCAGTAACAGGTCTGGAGGTGACCGAGGTCGGTCACTGTCAGAGAATTTGGGTGGACAGCGTGTTGTGAACGAGTCTCAGACACCCATCAGGAGGTCAAAAAGGGTGAGTAAGCCTCCAATTAGATATTCTCCTTCTTTATTCTATTTATTGCTAACGGATGGTGGAGAACTAGAGAGTTTTGAAGAAGAAATACAGGTGGAGTCCAAGAGTCAGTGGGAGCGTGGCATGGTTGAGGAGTTGGAGTCCTTAAGAGAGAACCAAACATGGGATTTGGTTAAATTGTCAGTTGGTAAGAGGACACTCAAGAATAGATGGACCTACAGGTTGAAAGAAGGTGAGAATGGACAGATGAGATATAAGGCTAGATTAGTAGTAAAAGGATTTGCACAAAAGCCAGGTATTGACTTTGGTGAGATTTTTTCTCCTGTTGTTAAAATGACTTCTATAAGGGTTGTATTGTCTTTGGTTGCTTTTGAGGATTTGCATCTTGAGCAGCTAGATGTTAAGACAGCATTTCTTCATGGAGACTTGGATGAGGAAATATATATGGAACAGCCAGAAGGATTTGAGGTCAAGGGTAAGGAGAAGTTTGTGTGCAGATTGAAGAAAAGCTTGTATGGCCTCAAGCAAGCTCCTAGGTAATGGTATTTAAAATTTGACAGGTTTATGACTGAGCATGGCTACAATAGGTATCAATCTGACCATTGTGTGTATTTCAAGAGATTTGATAACGGTAGATATATTATTCTATTATTGTATGTAGATGATATGCTGGTTGCAGGATCTCACATGCAGGATATCTCAGAGCTTAACGTGAAATTAGCTCAAACGTTTGCTATGAAGGATTTGGGAACAGTAAAGAAAATACTTGGCATGAGCATTAAGAGAGACAGAAAAAATCACAGTTTGATATTGTCTCAAGAAGATTATGTGGACAAGGTGTTGAAACGGTTCAATATGCAGGATGCTAAACCGGTAAGCACACCTTTGGCTAGACATTTTAAGTTGAGTAAAGAACAATGTCCTAATTCATATGATGAGGTAGAGTACATGAGTAAGGTTCCATATTCTTCCACAGTAGGGAGTTTGATGTATGCAATGGTGTGTACTAGACCGGATATTGCCCAAGCAGTGGTAGTGGTAAGTAAGTATATGGCCAATCCAGGTAAGGAACATTGGAAAGCAGTTCAGTGGATCCTTAGATATCTGAGAGGAACTAGTAGTAAGCACTTGTCCTATGGAGGTTTAGATACTTCTCTACATGGCTATGTAGATTCAGATATGGTAGGTGATTTGGATGGCAGGACGAGCACTACAGGTTATGTTTTCACTGTAGGTGGAACGGCAGTTAGCTGGATATCTAAGTTGCAGAAGGTTGTTGCCTTGTCAACTATAGAAGCAGAGTATATTGCAGCCACAGAGGCTAGCAAAGAGATGATATGGATGACACGGTTCATGGATGAGCTTGGTAGGGAGCATGAGAGTTGCAGATTGTATAGTGACAGTTAGAGTGTAATCCATTTGGCTAAGAATTCAGCCTTTCATTCAAGAACAAAGCACATATAGCTAAGGTATCACTTCATATGACAGGTATTGGAAGATGGTGAGTTGAAGCTGGAGAAGATCCATATAGATATGAATCCTGCTGATATGTTAACCAAGCCGATTACAAAGGAGAAGTTGAATCTTCATTCAACTTCTGTTGGTCTTCATGATTGAGCTGAAGATGGAGGAGCTAGAAGATGTTGCTGTATAGGTACTGGTGCAGCTGTTTATCTCCAAGTGGGAGATTGTTAGGGTGTGGAGCTAAAAGCTTCACCAAGGAGTAGACTTTATCAGTCTCGGGTCTACACAGACACCGGCATCAGTCAGGAGCAACCAATGTTAGCCAAGTGCAGTTACAGAGGTGCCAACGTCAGCAGTGGATCGACTGACGGTGGTCACAGGCAAGCAGCAGGAACTGACGTCAGTTACCTGCGTGTCCAGAAAGCTATTTCCGTGGATAGAAGCGAGTGTTTGCATGATGAGTTTGAGTTGTAGTCTCAAGCTCGCATCTCTATTATTAGCAATACTATTTTTAGAGCCCTTGTTCAAGTGGCTTAACTATTTATTGGAAGTGCATGCTCAAGTCTCCTAATTCTATATGTAGAATTAGATCTTCCTAGCTTATTGTAGTTATTGTGAATTATTGTAGTAATTCAATGTATGTGAAGAACAGTACAGAATTGAATCAATCCAGGTTTGTTGGAGTTGATTGTTCTTGAGAGAGAGAGCTCTTGAGGAATAGAGATCTAGTGAGAGATCTATACATCTAGGAGAGGTGTGGAAGAAAGAAGTTTCTGTAATTGTATTCCTTTTGTAAAGAGTTTGTTGATACAAGTTTTCAGGGTGGTTTCTTGTATATCTTGTTCTTGCTATTATCTCATTCTAATTACTTGTCTATCTGATTTAATTCTGCGTTTATTGCTTTCACAAGTGTAATGTATTGTTGGTTGATCCCCAACATTCTTGAATTAAAGCATTCACCAAATCCTCCAAACTAGTAATATAATGAGGTCTAAGTTGATTTTACCAATCCAAGGCATCACGTATGAGAGTCTTAGTAAGGAGATTGGTAGCGGCAAAGGTGTTTAATTTAACCCAATCCTTATAAAGATTTCCAAATTTTTTAAGATGAAGAGAAGGATCAATTGATCCATTATAAGAGATTTTAGGTGTTATACCTCCTATATCAATGTTAGAAATTTGAGTAGTGAGAGGTTCATTTTGTATCTACTTGATAGTTTTATTGATTAATGGAGGTTAAGGAATGAGATTACCTTGAGAATCTTGAAGAGGAGGGGGAGGAACACGTAAGTTATGTGTGCCCCAATCCATTAGTTGTGGTTTTGTTTAAAGATGAAGAAGGTGATTTTGCATTCTCATCATTTGATTTGTGTTATCATCTTGGAAAGCATTCATTTGATTGAGAGTTTACAATAGAGCTAGTGAGTTTGACTAACATTCTTAGAATATTTGGTGTTAGTATTAGTGGTGTGGGTATCATTATTGGTGTTGTTCAGAGCTTGAGATGAATGATGAGAATGAGAGGCACTAATGGAAAAGCTTGCTTGTGTAACAAAAGATGGACTAGTGAATGGAAGAGAGGAAGAAGCACTAGAAGCATGAGTGCCTCGGGTGGCAAACAATGAACTAGTGGAAGGATTAAGGACAGTGGATCTTAAGAGAGGTCTATTATATGTAGAACCAACCATGGTAGTTGAGATACTAGGCATGGAGGTAGAAGAAAGGAAAAAATAGGTATGAGAAGAGGCCATGATTAAAGGGAGAGGTTGTGAATCAAATAAATTAGTACTACCAAATCCATTTGAGAATGTGGTGAATGAGGATCATTGTCTTAACCACTAATCATGAGATTGTAAATGGTAGATGGATTTTGTCCTTTATGTTTGGGAAATTAGTTATTAAAGAAAATCATTTTGGGAGTATAATCTAACTTAGGTTGGTTCTCTAAGAGAAAATAAGGATTATTTTTAAAAGAGATGTCATGAGGGAACTCATAGTCCATTGTGTGAGATGCGATATGGGCATTACTAGCATTTTCAAAAGGAACTCTACTTTGTATATGGGAAACCATATGAGGATTGGTGAATTCCATCATGCCTACTATTTGAGATTCATTGTTTTCACCCAATAGGAAATCCATGATGAAAGAGGAAGGAAATCAAGATGAGAAAATAAAGGATTTAAAAAGTGATAGAAATAAAACTAGGTCAACCTAGTCGACCTAGTGCAAAATAAGGATAATAAAGTTGGATAGGGTCTATAGAACTAACCTAGTATAGAGATTATAAGCGAATAGCAAAGGGAAAAAGACCTAAAAATTATGTTAGGTCAACTTGGTTGACCTAGTGAAATGCATAAAAGCTATAGAAACTGTTAGGTCGACCAGGTCAACCTAGTATAACTGATAGAGGTAGAAAGTAGGGCCTAGGAGATTATAGAGTTGAGTTGGTCAATGTAGCACAATAGATAATAAAAATGCTAAAAATTTGAAAAATGAAATGAGATATGCATGTAGCTAGTCTAGAAAAGTGGATATTGAAATGAAATACACAGTTAATTTAACTGATATTGGCCAATCTAATTGGTACACATACATAGATTGTCATTTTGAAATAAAAGTATAGAGTAGAGAAAAATAGAGAAATATAAACTAACCTTGGTTTTTTGGATATGAAAAAAAGAATAGGTAATTAACCTATAACCTTGGAGATAACTAGTCCAATCTATAGAATTAGGTCAAGTTGGTCGACCAAGTGAGACAGGAACCTGTTGTACAAGTTAAAAAAGTGTGCTAAGTCCACCTGGTTAACCTAGTAGACTAAACTAAATGTTTGGAAATGTACTAAGTCTACCTAGTTGACCTAGTTGATTAGACTACAAATTTAGAAGTCTAAAATCTAGAACCTACATTGTGAATCCTGAACAAGAACCTACTGTAAAGTGGCTGGAAATGTGTTAGGTTGACCCCATTGACCTAGTAGTCTTAATAGAAAGTTTTCAAAGTATTGAAAACCTATGTTGGGTCAAGTTGTTTGATCCATTTTCCTATTCTTACACATAAATAAAAACATTTGGGTTGATAGAATTGAGCCAGCAATTAAAAATATATGATTGAAAAGATTACAAAATGAATAAAATAAGTGAAATAAACCATGTAAGGGTTTGTTTCCCATTAGGTTCACTAGAATGTATGCAATCAAAATTGTATGGTGTGCATGAATCAATATTAGATCAGATAATATAGATCACAACTACACTTCTGATTGGGGCACACACTTGTTAAGAGGGAGCATGATCAATATGAGGATCCACTAGACCCTATTAAGGGATCACTTGTATCATCTATCACAACACATCATGATACGTAGGGTTCCAAATCCTATAGTATAACACAATCACACTATTTCCAACAAGTTTTCACTTTTCACATTCAAAAGGAATAAGAAACTAAAGGAAATGGTCTAGGGTTTGATGTTACCCAGATGAGGTCTACGCACCGTTATCCAGACGTTGTAGGGACTCCTCTTTGGTTGTGGAGGATGACGCCTACAGAAGAAAGAGACTTAAACAAAGAGGTTGTTAGATAGCTAGACAGTGGACTACCAAGCAAAAGCTTGATCCTAGAAGTGCAAAGACTTCTTGGAAGGATGACAGCCCACTGGTTGATATAGAGAATAATGTTGACAGAAACAAAAATGGTAAAAGATTGAATCAAAATAAATAGAAACAAATGCATATCTGAATGATGCTGTCGGTCTACCATAGTCGTTGGCGTCAGTTAGTCTACCAACGTCTTTTGGTCAAGTTTGCTGACGTCAGTTAGTCTATCGACGTCAGTGGGGGCAGCGAGCCTGATGGCCGGCATCGGTCGGGGCAGTAGTCTTTAGACAAGCTATGGTTGGGTGTGTGGTCTCTGGATGAGGTTTGGACAGGTTTGGATGGGTTTCAGAGCTATAGAATGGTCTGAGAGGAGTTTGGGAGGAGTCTGGGTCTGTTTAATGGTCTGTGCAGGGATTAAGGGTAGAAAGTATAGCTAAAAAAGGGGCCAGAGGATAGGGGTGATAAGGATATGGGAAGGCCTCTGAACCTTTTTGGGAGGGAGTCAAGTCTGGTCTGGTTGATAGTCTGGTCTGGGTGGTGGTATTACTTAGAAGCAATAACTGGAAAATATAATGAAAACATAGAAGAAATACTTACCTATGGCTTGCTGAAGAAGAAGTGTTACAGGCTGGTTGTTGATGTTGTGCCTACAATGTGAGCTCTTGTTGCTGGTGCCACTGGTGCAGAAGACCTCTTGCTGATACTTGGTGGGCCTGAGAGAGAGAGAGAGAAAGAGGTCTGATTCACGTTCAGGGAGGACTGGAAGATTGGTCGATTGAAGATTGAAGATTGGATTGAAAGAAGGTCAGATCTACATTATAGATGTAGAATGCAGTTTTGAAGGCAACTAACATCGGAAATACCACCAACGTCAGTCGACAGTTGACCGACATCGGTGGTTGAAAGGCAGAAAAAGGCTAAAAATAGCCTTTTGTCTATTTTCCCAACTGCCAGGTCAGCAGGTCGGGGGAAGAAATGGTTGAAGGTGGATTAAAATGGATGAGAGGATAGAAATAGGTCATGAATGGGGTTTAGGCATTTAAGACTTGGCATGGGGTAGTGGAGATAATCCAAGGAGGGCATCCAAGGGTGGTGAGGTGTCATGGGTGAGGTGGCAAGGGGAGAGAGAATTATTAATTTAAAATAAGATAATTATTTTAAATTAATAAGACATAGGTCAGGCATGGTTAGAAGTTAGAAAGGGACCAAGGGGGAGATGAGGAGGATGACCAAGGGAGTAGACATGATTTTGGTGTCTACATTTGCCCCTGTTTGTCTTGTTGGTTGTTCTTAACGAACTGCAAGACAAAAATAGGAGTAGGTTACCCCAGGTATGGGATAAGGTCGGTTTTGTCCTATTGGTTATTTGAATAAACTGCAAGACGAAAATAGGAGGGTGGTTGCCTCGATTATGGGATGAGGTATTCCCCCTCAAAGAAAGAGTCGAGGGAAGGGGCCCTGAAATCGGGTGCCGATTTGATAGAGAGATGGATAGAGAGGGTGAAGAGTGAGTGTGAACAATGCAAGGGTTGTGACTGTGTGCATACCACTTCATGGGATGGTCAGGCCGAATTGTCATAGGTTAAGGGTCAAGGAGTGCCAAAATTGAAATAATCGAGCCCCAGCATTTAGTCGTAGTTGATCAAGTTATTCAATCTAAGCTGTAGCTCTAATGGTCATCATGTTCCAGGTATCTCGGGCTCAAGAAGTGCTCTTGGAAACACAAAAATGTCACAAGTAGTGGGGATCAAGTTACTTGCGATTCTATACTTGTGAGGGTCAAAATATGGGTTGCAGACAATTTTACTAACCATTCGTGAGGTAGCATACATGCAAAAACAACCAAGGCAAAGTTTGTCTTGGAAGTGGTCGGAGTCTGCGGAGATAGTCGTGATCTCCAAGGTCATTGGTCGAGGATGGACAAAGAAATGGTCGAGCTAACCTCAGAAGACCCCATGTCAATAGAGTGATGCCTACATAGCCCCTATTTGAAGGGCCTTAGGCCAATGTAGTTCTCCCAAAAGGGAGGAAGGGTCAAAGTTAAGGATTGCTTTGGACGCGGTTAAGTCATGGTCAAAGGAGGATATGGTTTGTCCATCAGGTAGATGAACAAATGAGGGTGGTCAAGCTAACCCTAGGAGATCTCGTGTCAACTGAGTGTTGCCTACATAGCCCCTGTTGTTAGGGCCTCAGACCAATGTAGTTCAGACCAAGAGGCAAAATAGTTGATGATTGGTTTGGTCATGTGTTGAAATGATGAGAAGAAGAAGATGTTACAGCCTTTTCCAAATGGTTTATTTTGTAACATTGGTCGGGGTTTTTCATCACTAGCAATTATCCATATTAGGTGATGAATGTTTGCTAAAAATGAAATGAGTCTATTTATGCTTCAACAAGTAATGGTTTATGCTTGACATAAATTGTGTGGTCCATAGTTTCCATGTGTATTGGTGTCCATAGAAACTAGTCTAAAATGGACTATGATGATGTATGATGTCATGATGCCATGTTGTTGGTCTAAAAATGGGTGTGGTTGGCAAATGATGTGGTTGAATGTGACCAAAGTGTATGGGCAGAAAGTGAAAGGCATATTCGCCCTTTCATTGACAAGGACCAAAATGATAGCATAGATAAGGGTTGTTAGAACCAAGAGCCCAATTCATGCTTTACATCATTAACCATTGGTTATGTTAGAGAAGTAATCAAATCACTTTGACATTAAAATGAGCTTGAAGTCCCTTGAGTAGCTGATGTGATAGGTGAGAATAGGGTAACCCTTTTTAGTAGAGATAACCTTGCCCCTTTTATAGGAGACCCAGAAAATGACTACAAGTCAAGTCCATGACCCTTTTTTTTTTTAGTGCAAACTGATCAATGCGGGAAGTCTACATAGAGATGTCATGTTGCTTTGTGGTCATTTGTGAAGCTGATCGATGTGAGAAGCTTCTGAGAGAGTGTTTTTTGTAGCAAGATTTAGTCATAGCCATCCTTCGAGGGAGTGGTCTATATTTTTGCTTTATATATTCAAAGGCTTTGAATAGCTGTCCTTCGAGGGAGCAGTCTATTAGCTATAGCAATGATTGTATAGCTGTCCTTCGAGGGAGTAGTCTACATTTAGAGTTTGTGACCTTTTGATATTTTGACATCTCGATTTATATATATATATATATATATATATATATATATATATTTGTTTTTTGATTGAATTTTGGTCATGGACTTGACTATAGAGGTTCAAGGGCTCCCTTTTATTAGGACAAAGCATTCATACTTTATAAAAGGGTTACATAGGGTTTGTTTAAGGGAATAGGGTTGAAAGGAATGAGGATTAAGAGGATGGAGATTTCTCAAGGGATGATCTCAAGTTAAATGTCAAGTGAACGAGTACTCGACTAACAGTAGAATGGTCGCAGATGCAAGGCATTAAGGGGCTTAGGTTCTGATAAGTCCCTGGTCCATGCTTGTGTGTTATGATGTAAGGTCTGAGCCAATCAAGAGCAAACTTGCCCTATTTGCTTCTTTCCAAATCAGTCACGTGTTGGTTGATGTTAGACATGAAGTTGGTTGATATGTTGTTTGGGTGATTGTTGGTAAATATTTGGTTGATGCTTGGTCGAGATTTGGTTGATGTTGGTTGATATTTGGTCGAGGTCGGTTGAATGTTCGATCGAGATCGGTTGAGGTCATGATTAAAAGGTTTGGTTGAAGGTTATGATAGTTAGGATAGAGTCAAATTCCCCCAGTTATTTAGGGCAAATGTTTGACAAATTTAGTTTGAGAGGGCAAGATCCTGATTTGCCAGGTTGGAGGCAGGAATCTCAAAATCATGGATGGTGACAGAGGCAATGGTTGGAAATGATTTGATCAAACTGGCCAGTGGTTGGGGGTCATCAGGTTGGACCTCCATCAATTATAAGGCTTTGATCAAGATTTGATGATGCTGTGGAGAGTTTTGTATGAGATCATACAAAGACATCTTCACAGTGGTCTTGTGGTGAGGTTATTTCACCATGGAGTCAAGGATTGTCTTTGAGGATGCTGGTCGAGATGTGCCCAAGACAGTAATCTTGGGTTTTGGTTGTGGTGAAGGCTTGGTAGATGGGGATGTCCAAGGGATAGAAACATGTCTTTTCCCTTTATCCTTTTGGGTCAGTGGGCTGGTGGTCAAGTTGACTGTGTTGATTTTAAATAATGGGGTTAAAGGCAGTGGAGGGACCATAGTTTGGTGTTGAAATCCTGATTTAGGTGATGATGTTTGTGAGGCATGTGATGGTGTCAAAGATTTGGCAAAGGGGTAGTCAAGAGGATCCTTGATGAGAAGGGTATCCTTTTTTTGGTGTTGACAAATGATAGCTTTAAGAGTGAATCAACGCTCAGTGTAATGTCCTGGTGTGCCATGATAGTGACAAAATTTAGTTTTGTCAAACCAAGATGGTCTTGATCTGAGAGTTGATGAGTGTGAAGGTGAGGAGGTATGGGAAACATGGGATGATGTTGAAGGTTTTTTCATAATATGGTCAAGAAGAAGGGTGTCTTTCTCCAAGCATTAGTGAATGACAACCTTGAGGGCATAATAATGCTCAGTGTCATGTCCCAGCGTGCGATGATACGCACAAACTTTAGTGTTGTCGAACCAGGGTGGTTTTGGTCTAAGAGATTGGTATGGTTTAAGTGGTGGAAGATTGATGCGAGAAGACTGAAACAATTGTCGTAACAGTAAGGCATAAGAACCCACCAATGGGTCTGCGTGTTTTGTTGCAATAGGGGTTGATGACTTTTGTTTTAGAGGTATAGGACGCATTGGTCATTTTGGAGGAAATATATGTTTAATGGGTAAAGGGGATAATAAAGGCAATTTGCCTCTGTGAGGTGTTGGAGTAGGAAGCACTCCTATTAAGGTGGATGTATGTGGGCCCAAAATAGAGGGCAATGATGAAGGTGGGGGAGGAATTCTCCAGTGTGGTTTAGTGGCCTTCTTCGGTTTGGTTTGAGGGCCACTATTGTGCGAGGAAAGGTTAGATGTGGGGTGGACACCAAGAGATTTAATCTCTTTTGGCATGGTGGACGCCTGCGTGGGTTTGGGTTCAGATGTGGATGGGGGTGAGTGAGATGTAGTGATCTCATGCAAAAGGCAAGAGAAAACCGTCACTAGGTCTTCCTTGGTTGAAGTCGGCGAAGGGTCTTCTCTTGGTGGAGAAGAAATTATAGAATGTGACTCCTCAAGAGGATAGAGGGTAGGGATGATGGTGCCTTCTACTTGTGGTTGAGGAATAGGAAGGGTAAGATCCTCCATTGGTAGGAGGAAGGATGAAGGTGGGGCTAATGGCATTGGTATGGTCAAAGCGTCCTCCAATATAAGAGAGGTCGATGGAGAACTAATAGGAGAAGAAAGCTCTTCTACTTGTGATACACGAATAGGAGAAGAAAGCTCTTCTACCTATGGAGGAGGTTGGTCAGGGACAAGAGGCGAGACCATGTTGACCGTGCATATATTATGCTCGTGGGAACTATCGGCCATGGTCTGGATATTGTTTTGGCTAGGAGGATGGTTGGGAAAAGGTTGTTTGAAGATATAGATGTTTTGATTGGGTGGCACATTTGGGTTATCCAAGACAAGATCTCCCTTATCTATCATGTCTTGGACAATGTTTTTAAAGGTTCGGCAATTGTTTATGTCATGGCCTTGGACACGGTGATAGTGACAGAAGCCATTTTCCCTATACCATGTAGGGATGGCTTTTGAAGGGTGGAATTGAGGTGGTCATATTGGAGGGAGATTTAGGACCCCCTGCTTGATGAGTTTTTCCAACACGGAAGCGTATGACTCTAATTGGAGTGTATTGACATTGTATGTAGCGTTGTTGGAATTGTTTTGTGATGCTTTGAGATGTTGAAGGTTGAGATTGGTCGGTTGTTGTCGAGGATGGTGATCTAACGACCACAGTGTTTACCACTCCTTTGGATTTGGAGTGAGAAGAAGAGGGTCGAAAAGAAGAAGGGTCATCAATTTTTGCATTGGTATTACACAGTTTGACCCTGTTTTCTTCAATAGCGTAGAGTTCAAGCTTTCGGGCCATGGTGAAAGCCTCGTCAAAAGTGCGAAATGTTTGAACCTGCAAGGTGGATGAGATGTGCGTGGCACATGCTCGAGAGGTAAAGGGAAGGAGAGTTGGTTGATTAAGCCTCTCCAACGGGTGACAAAATTGACTATTGATTTGTCGTCAAATTGTTTGATAGAGTATAAGTCCGTGATTGAGACCTTTTTGGTGATATTGATAAAAAAAGTGGTCAAGGAAAAGTTGGGCTAGCTGAGTGAATGAAAAGAGGGAGTGACTGGTAAGAGAGCTGTACCAATCAAGGGCAGGGCCAGAAAGTGACATGGGGAACGTGCGTAGAAGTAACGCATCATCATGGGCTATAAGATAACAAGCATGTCTGAATGCTCGTAGATGTTGTTGTGGGTCTTCCTTACTTTGGAAGCGAGTAAACTTAGGAAGCTCCCACTAATAGGAATACGGTCGGATTGGGACAGAGGGATGGATGGGTTCATTGCAAATTTGGTCATATAAAAGGACATTGCTTGAACCAGAAATGGAATCCTCAATATTAGACATTTTGTCCATCAGCATCTTGATGAGATCGGCTAATGAATTGGTAGATGGGGTGCCCCCTAAGTTGTAAGGCACTTGGAAGGTGCTAGAAGAGGCGTATGACGTAGTCAGTTGCGCTTGTATAGGCGCAACGTACGAGTAACTAGTCATTGGGATAGAAGTGGAAGCCAGGGGTGGTTGTGTCATGAAAGCAGAAGGCATATGTTGACTAGATACTACCAAAGGTGGTTGCATGGTGGCATTGGCAAAAGGGGAGGTAGACACTCCTACATTTATAGGTGCAAGAGTGTGTGGAGTTGAGACAATCAAGTTATGGTATGATGTAGAACTTAGTTGAATTGCGTGTGGTTGAGGGGGTAATGAAACCCCGATGGAGGTCAGTCCAAAAATAGATGGGGAGGCCAAAATTTGTGTATTGGCCATGGTCGGGTTAATGGTTGATGCAATAGTCTGAGTCATAAAAGGCTGGGTAGCGGATGGTATTGATGTCATCGCCGCTTCACCCGAAAGGTCTCACATTTGGTTTCTTACGAGATAGTGTTGGAGAACCTTGACGTTATGGTCAAGGAGTCTCTCAAAGTTTCGGTCCCCTTCAAGGACAATTGAAGGTTGATTGGGAGTTGGTCAGGTAGGAGTTTGTTCGGTCTCTGAATGATACTCCATTAGAGGACTAGGCATAGATGGCGAAGGCGGAAGTGGTCATCGCCTTGCATGGTCAACAAAAGTCCTAGTTTGACTACGTTTCAAAACCATTCAAGGCAAGAAGGGTCAGGTTCCTGAAACTATGTTTTTCAGTCTCAGAAAACCAGAATGGGTGTTGGACAGCAAGAAAGCCAGGTTTTAAGCTTGCTATTTGGGAAAGAAAGATTTGGACAGTGACCGACGTCGGTTGAAAAATTGATGTCAGTGAAATAGGCTGCCGATGTCGGTCAGATAATTGATGCTGGTGAAGAAAGGTTGCCGACATCGGTGGAAAAATTGATGTCGATTACTGTGTTTTCCAAAAACTTAGAAGATTTGAAAGTTTTTGGAAAAAAAGAAAACGTCCTCACTAGCTCAAAAAACCAGATAAAGATAGAAAATAAGGTGAAGACAAACAGACCCTCAGTGTTAAATCCTAAGAATCAACTTTTAGAATCATGTTGGCTTATGCCTTAGAGTGTGTGTTTGGGAGGTTGGCTTGTAGAGCGGGTCCTAAAAGAAGTAGCCTAAGGCTGGTTTTGGGTTAGTTTCAGTGCTCAAGAGTCTATGTTAGGTTTTGTACGTGGCTTAGTGCTAAGGAGCAAGATCCCCTCACTTCATGAACCCAGTGATAAGCTGCGCCGCTTAGCCAATATATACTTTTCCTAAAGATTATCCTCTGCTAGAGAACAGAGTGGGCTTTCCCCTTGGTATTGAAGTCCAAGTGGGATTGCTGGGACGGGTAAGGTATCCGCTAGGTGATGAAATCCTAGTCGGACCTTGTCTCAAGTGAGTTTAGATGTTTGATTTTGTGTAAGTGTTTTGGTCGTGTAACATGAGTGTGCTATGATTAATTCATGATGCATTTTTAATTACTAGATGTGTAGACTAAATATGCATTTAATCAGAAATGAGATGCAATGTATTTTAAGCCCAAATAGAAATGTGAGTTCGGATGAAAACAAGTTGAGAAAGGGTTGAAGAGTATGAGTTGACTAGTCTAAGATGTAGAAAAGAAAGAAAAAGAATGATTCTTTTTTAACTTTGTTGATAGTGTCTTTCAAAAGAGATGGAAGGAAAGAGTGCAAGGAGAAACCTAATGCACCTATATGCAAAGTAAGAAAAGAACCCAAGGAAGACCCTAGGGTCCCACCAAGTGTGCCAGAATGTTTCCAACAAGTTTTCGCTTTTCACATTCAAAAGGAATAAGAAACTAAAGGAAATGGTCTAGGGTTTGATGTTACCTGGATGAGGTCTGCGCACCATTATCCAGACATTGTAGGGACTCCTCTTTGGTTGTAGAGGATGACACCTACAGAAGAAAGAGACTTGAATAAAGAGGTTGTTAGATAGCTACACAGTGGACTGCCAGGCAAAACCTTGATCCTAGAAGTGCAAAGACTTCTTGGAAGGATGACAGCCCACTAGTTGATATAGAGAATAATGTTGATAGAAATAGAAATGGTAAAAGATTGAATCAAAATAAATAGAAGCAAATGCGTACCTAAATGATGTTGTCAGTTTGCCACAGTCACCGGCATCGATTAGTCTGCCGACGTCGATTGGTCAAGTCTGCCAACATCGGTTGGTCTACCGACGTCGGTGGGGGCAGTGGGCCTGATGGCCGGCGTTGGTTAGGGCAATAGTCTTTAGACGAGCTCTGGTCAGGTCTGTGGTCTTTGGATGAGGTTTGGATGGGTCTGGATGGGTTTCAGAGCTGCAGAATGGTTTGAGAGGAGTCTGGGAGGAGTCTGGGTCTGTTTAATGGTCTGTGTAGGGATTAAGGGCAGAGAGTATAGCTAAAAAAGGGGCCAGAGGATAGGGGTGATAAGGATATGGGAAGGCCTCTCAGCCTTTTCGGGAGGGACTCAAGTCTAGTCTGGTTGATAGTCTGGTCTGGGTGGTGGTATTAATTAGAAGCAATAACTGGAAAACTTAATGAAAACACAGAATAAATACTTACTTGTGGCTTGCTGAAGAAGAAGTGTTGCAGACTGGTTGCTGATACTGCTATGCCTGTAATGTGAGCTCCTGTTGCTGGTGCTGCTGGTGCAGAAGACCTGTTGCTAATGCTTGGTGGGCCTGAGAGAGAGAGAGAAAGAGATCTGATTTGCATTTGGGGAGGACTGGAAGATTGGTTGATTGAAGATTGAATATCAAATTGAAAGAAGGTCGGATCTGCATTTTGGATGCAGAACGCAGTTTTGAAGGCAACCGATGCCAGAAATACCGTCGACGTCGGTTGACAGTTGACCGATGTCGGTGGCTGGAAGGCAGGAAAAAGGCTAAAAATAGCCTTTTGTCCATTTTCCCAACTACCGGGTCAGTGAGTCGGGGGAAGAAATGGTCGAAGGTGGATTAAAATGGATGAGAGGATAGAAATAGGTCATGAATGGGGTTTAGGCATTTAAGACTTGGCATGGGGTAGTGGAGAGAATCCAAGGAGGGCATCCAAGGGTGGTGAGGTGTCATGGGTGAGGTGGCAAGGGGAGAGAGAGAATTATTAATTTAAAATAAGATAATTATTTTAAATTAATAAGACATAGGTTAGGCATGGTTAGAAGTTAGAAAGGGACCAAGGGGGAGACAAGGAGGATGACCAAAGGAGTAGACACAATTTCGGTGTCTACACACACAACAACCCTAAAAGAGTCATATGGTTTATATATTCACTTATATAATAAATAAGAAATTAAACTAATCTAGTGTTCACCAAAGCTCTTGGCACAAAGAAGGTGTTAGAACAAAAAAAGTAAATAACAACTAAACAAAATAGGTATAGGAGACATATACTCACATCAATGTATATATAATCTTAGTACATGTGAGAGAAGAATACATACTACATTATCTATTTACTCTTAGAAAGGAGAAATAAAGTTAGGAATACTTACCTTTGAAGATGAACTTGTCGAGTCTCAACCTCTCCCTTGGCCAATGGTACTTTGTAAGAGATTGTTATGGCTTGTAAGGACAACAAAGATAAATCAACTCTAGGATACATGACCTATCTAAGCATCCAAAAGACAAGATCAAAACTCTAAAGAAAATTATTGAACCCTAAAGCTTTATTCCTCAAGTAAAATGGTCAATAAGTAGATGTTCATTCACACTTCTTCACTTAGTTCAACTCTCTTTATTAAATGGTAAGGAATGACCTTGTATATATAGTAGTGTCTCACCCTAGAGGCTTTAAGACTTTAGGACATGTCGATTGTGCTAGGTTGACTGAGTTGACCTAGCACATTATCAGGCAAATACATGAAGTTTGTGATAAGTCAATCAGGAAGCAAACCAACAAGGAAAGGTAAAGTATCCCTATAATAAGCTAGGTCAACCAGGTTGACTTAGCTTACTGAATAGGTCAAAAGGGAAACAAGGTAAGAAATGAGGGATAAATCTTGAAAAGTGGTGAGAATAAGTAGGAAAGAGAGAAATAATATTAGGGTTCAAGGTTTTAGGAGGTAAGAGTGTAAATAGTAAGTGGCAAAAGGAACAACAATCTTATGAAGCACCAAAGGTCTGCCCACCCCTTTCTCGATGCAGCCCTTAAGGAATGCACTCAGAGATATTAAGACTCGATAGGTTCCTAAAAGATACAAAGTGTGATTAATAAATAAAAGTGTGAAAATATTATGTGTATATAGTTTCAACATAGTCAATCTAGATTTTTTGAGTAAACTTATGAGAAACTAATCTAGCTTTAAACTTATCAATTTTATCAATTGAACTATATTTGATCTTATAAATCCACTTACAACTAGCAATACGCCTTTTAGATGGAGGAGGGACAAGATCCAAAGTATAATTTATAATTAAGGCATTATATTTATCTTGCATAGCAACATTCCATCTATCATCTTTTGTGGCTTCCTCAAATAATTGAGGTTCGCATTCATACATAATTATTAATGCATGATACGAATGTTGATTTCTAATTAATTTATTAAGATTGTTAATATTAGAAGAGTGAATTAGGGATTCTACACATTTAGGTATTTTATATTAAACATGAAACTCATAAGGTTCCTCAAACTCTAAGTTATCCAAAACAAGATCAACTTCCTCAAGGGCATCTATTTCATCACTAGGAAAAACATGAGAGTCAAGTTCATCAACAGAAGAACACTGAGGAGGTTCCACAAAGGGCCCACAAAAATATTTTTATAGAATAAGAAAATTATTATTCTCAATTATCTAATGTTTCAAATGATAATACACTCTTAAACTTTTATTCTTACTTATATAACCTATAAAAATGCAAGAATAGGAAGTTGGATCCAACTTCTTTCTTTTAACTTTAGGAATAAATATAGAAGCAAGACTACTAAAGATTCTAAGATGAGTTAAACTAGATTTATTTTTTAGTCCATATTTATAAAGGGGTATAAATATGTAAATATTTAATAGGGACTCTATTTATAATATTCATAATAGTATTCATGGTTTCTGCCCATAAAATTTTAAAAATATTTACAAATTACAACATTATTCTAGCCATTTCTATGATGGTGCAGGTTTTTTTTCAGAAATACCATTTTGTTGAGGGGAATAGTGAGTTTTTAGTTCCATTTTAATAAAAATAATAAAACTCTTTACTAACATATTCAACACCATTATCAGTTCTTAATCTCTTAATAGAAAAATCAGATGTATTTTCAATACTAGCTTTAAATTCTTTGAATTTAGACAACACATCAAATTTATTTTTAATAAAAAAGACCAAATAATTTTAATGGAATAATCAATAAAAATAAAAGTATACAAATAACCATTAATATAAACAACTTCAATATGTCTTACAACATCACTATGAATCAATTTTAAAGGATGTGACGAATTCGCATTATGATTCTTGTGAAAGGGGTTAGTATGTTGCTTACCACGTAAGCAAACCTCACAAGTTTCATGATGAGAGGGGGTACAAGGAATTCCAACAACAATATTATTTTTATAAATATTATGTAAACTTCTAAAACTAACATGTCTTAATATTTCATGTGATAATTGAGATTCATTCTTACTATGCAATGAAAGAAAACATACAGAAGGAGAAAAGATATATAAACCATTCTTTTGAACACTTTCAACAATCAAAAAACTAGATTGATTTCTAATAGACCATATATATTTAATTAATGTTACAATTCAATTATCATTTTTAAGTTGAGAATAATATATCAAATTATTTTTAAGCTTAGGTACATAGGAAACATCATTTATATTAACACTTGAAAACATTGTTTTTCTCTATTTAGTTGCTTATAAAAAAGAATTATCTCTTAAGTGAATTCCTTCAGATATTCTCTAGAATCACATAGGATATTAGATAATTAATTCTTATGGTGCAATGCACTGCTATCTAAAATTTACTCATTTTCATTTGAAGCAAATAAAGCATCATACAAAGTAATAACATTTGAATCATGATTGTTATTTTGATTAGGGTTTTGATTCTTCTACTTTTTTTTATTATATTTCTTACCTTTTTTATTTTTATAAGTTTGATTTTTATTTCTATCCTTTTTTTATAACATGTTTCCCTTATATGACCAAATTTAACAAATAAATTATAATTTTCATTAAACTTAGGTGTATGATTCTTATTACCATATTTATTATTCCCATATTTGCCTTTAGCAGAGTTGGGGTTAGATTTATGGTTTTTAGTGTTATCAAAAACATTATTTAAAAAGAGAAGTGCTTGAATGGAATTCTATTTAGAATCAAAATTGGTCATAACTTGAATTAGGAGAGAAGACAAAGTCGTAAAATCAAGGATATCTTGCTCAGTTTGATACTTAAAATTCAAAATTAAAATAAAATTTTTAAATATCTCATGAATATTTAATTAAATGATAAAATAAATAAATTTATCCTAAATTAAATTAAAATTACATCCATCTAACTGAAATTTAATGTTTTTTAATTTTAGCAAGAAAATTCACAACTTTCTCATCACCTTTCAAGGTGTAGTTAGCAATTCAAAGATTAACTTACTAATATTTGAGAGATGAGTTCCCTCATGCATGGGTTCAAGGATTTTTTAAGAATAAATAGGAGAGTCTTGATTACCAATGTGGATAAATAATTCATCCTTAACACTCTGCAAGATAATGGTCATAACTTCCTACAATTTATGTTGAAATGGATTGGTAAGCTCAGGGGTCACATGTCAGTCCCAATGACAAATTTTCATAATTTTTGGGCCTTATATTCATCTTTAACATGAATTTACCATATATTATAGCTATTTTCATTAATCATTTGAGATTTATCTAAGGAAAAATGAGACGAAGCCATAACTTCCCTTTAAACAAGACAAACGCATAAAAAGAAATTATTTTAAATTCATTTTTGAACTATTTTTAAAATAAATTTAATTTAACATGCAACTATACTTAATTACATAATTTATATGCCAAACAATACAAAAAATAAATTAAAGTTAAACTAATATAGGTGTCAAAAGAGTCACACTCAAAACAACCACTTAAACACTATTATTAAAAAAGGTGTAAATATTTCAATAGGAGAATTTAAAACAAAAAATGGACCACTCCAATGAATCTATAATGTGTCAAAACCTAGAGATTGATTGGTTACATGACTATATTTCTCAAAATACTATTCACTAGGTCAAAAATTGAAGAACTAGACAACAAATGAAGGGTTTAGCAAAGTTGGCATGTGAACTAAAAAATGGATTTCAAATTAAACTAAATTTTTTAAAAAATGTTTTTACCAAGTCAAAAAATATTGAATTAGGCATTTTTAAAGTTGGAACCTCCTTAAAGGTGCGACCCAAGGTTTGAAAAAAATAAATTAATAAATAGTTTATTTTTTAAATATTGTTTCAAAACTATATGAATTTAAAATCATACATATAGCTTCATGGATCCCATGTAGAGTTTCAAGAGTAAAAATATCCTTGTACAAGTCTTGAATTTGTTTGAAAATTTAGCAACCTTCTTATTCTTATTTGATAAACATAATTGGACCCTGAAAATAAAAAATTTAATGAAGAATTCAATATTTTGAATTGCCCAGGTAAAGTATGGTGCCCCTATAAATGCTTGGGAGAGCCCAGAAACTTGTACAAGCACTCAAAAATATTGAAATTTATTCCAATCTTTAAGATGTTTTTTTAACAATGAAGGAATTTAAAGAAATCAATTTTGACTGAAAAATCAAATTTTTGAGTTTTTCCAGGCTAGTTATGGTGCCTCAAACTCAGATAAATAAAAAAATTGTTTGAAAAAGATTTGAATCTTCCAAAAAAAAATTCCAATCACCCAATCATCTCATTAATCTGATTCTATGATAAAATCAATACAATATAGAGTATATATAAATAATAGATTGGATCTAGATGAATAAATGATGGCAAAGAGTACACAAAATTGATACGGTACATAAGAATTTAAAGTGGAAAAACCTCCAAGAGGTAAAAAACCCATGAATATTATATTCAATAATTGAGAAACTCTACACCCCAATACAAATCCTTTCCTTCTCACTTTTTCACATAAGCCTTCACAAAACCTTTATAAATATTTGTCACACGCAAATATTAAATTCACCAAGTGTATTTTTGTAAATAATATAATAGGGGTAAGACAATATTTATAATAAAATATGAGGGGAGGTGACCATTTTAACCAATGGATCCATCCTTCCCTAGAATCATTTAAATTATTTGGTTAATAATAAATCATAATACTTATTATTTATTTACATGAGGTTTTCACCTTGTGTTTAATAAATAATAAATTATTATTATTTAATAATAAACCAAAGTATGCTAAGAGTCTAAATTAGCCCACTTAGACATTAAATATTCTAACAACAAACCCACATCCTCTAATAAAAGTTAAAATGTGAGATCATAAGTGACCTCGTTTCTTGTATTCCGACAATCAACCCAATAGTCTCATTACAAGTCGCTCTCATTATCAGATTGGTGATGATTATAGTCAAGTACATGACAAGTAGAAACTTTGGATTCCTAGTTGTCTATGTGCAAGATTGTATCAAGGTACTACATTTATTCTATCATAATTAGAGGTGGAGGTGATATTTTGGGAGCCTTCTTCCCTATGCATTCTATCTCTGGTGTTTACCTGATAGATGTCTCTTCTGCTAAATTTTTCAAGTTCTCACCTTGTGCACCATGTACACTATAAATTTATTCTTGGATGAAAACAACAATACCTTCCTTCATGCCCTCACACTCCTTTACTTTTTGGATGACTGGTAATGGATCTCTTTTCTTTTTTTTACTTTAGTTGCATCAATGATCAAAGTTCCCAAAGATTAACACATGATTGACCAATTTTCCCTAATGAATATATCTTGTTGCCTTTTTCCAAACCCAAAGTACTTTATCTTTCTTATTCTAACCTCCTCTAATGGTGAATGTAGCATATGAAACTTACAACTCACTTTCATATGCTCTTATAAACATGTTTTCACTCCTCTTTCTTTAAATTTACTTCGCCTCAACCTTTGATTTGTTTTTTCCAATGATAAAATTATGGAGACACCTTATTTACTACTTGTTTATGCTTTTTTGAGCTCTATAATTGTTATAATTTTTCAACTATAAAAATAAAAATAAGAGGCCTCTAGGTCTTTTATAGATAGGGAAAAAATCATTAACTACCCATCCATGATGTTGTTCATCACTTCAACAATTAATACTTCAAACAACATGCCATGGTTCCCATTTGACATGCTTGTCATTTATGCCATTATGTCATCAATAAATTAATGTCCCATCCTTCCTTTGAAAGTTGTTTCACTTTTCCCATAATACATGCTAGCTCTAAAAAATTCAAATTTCCAATTTTATTCATGGGAACTTCAATTTCATTTTAACCCATCTTCATAACAACATTTCCTTTGCCATATTTATCACATATTCTTGGGTCACGCATCACCTCTTATGAACCTCCATCACGCACTATCTCTTGCATGCCTTCTTCTCATGTAAGCTTTTATTTGATCATGTGTGATTCCTCCCAAACTTTTCTTTATGTGGATTATCTTAATTTTCTTATCCACCTTTAAACTTATCCCTTAGTAAAAGATGTGCATGGTCCTCCATGGCATAACCTAGTGATTCATTTATCAAGAAAGTAATAGAGATATATGACCGTTATGAATATAAGAGAGCACCATATATGTTAGATAAAACCTGAAAAAAGGTGTGCAACTGATGCCACACTTATTTGAAAACAAAAACTAACTCATAAACTAAACTATTGGCATACACCTTATTTTTCAAGCTTAAAAGTGTTATCAAAGAATGGTAAGGTTAGAGTTGACTACCAACTAAATGGCTTTGAAGGAATTGGCCATCTAATCTTTTTAAATTACATTTACTTATTGGTTGGATATCATAAATAATAAATAAACCATTCCATCAAATCCGTATTTTATCTGGATGGAACATAAACTTTGAATCATTGACTAAGAAATGCATACCAGGATGAAAAATGTTTGTTTTGATATATTGGTCATGTCAAGATTATTATTTTTACTTCTCAACCCCTTGACTCCACTATGTCAGAATACATGCTTCATCTAACTGGATTCAAACATCTAATCGAACCTTTAGGGAATATTATTTATCTAATCTAATAATGTGAATAATATGTAAGGAAGGCACAAGAAATTTCATCAATAAAATTTCTTTCATGCCAAAGACAAGGTTAAATGGAGTAATTTTGTTCAACATTTTATATATAGTGTGTAATCCCATAAAACTATTGAAATACAATCATCCCAATCAATGTGACCAATATTACAAATCTTATTCAATGTATTACCAATGACCTTGTTGAAAGGATCCAGTTATACCATTGGCTTGAGGGTGGTATGGTGTGGTCTTGTGGTGCATAATCATGAATTAAGCTAAGAGGATGCACATTATTTCATTCATAAAGGGAGTGTCATGATTACTGGTTATAATTAATGGGCATTTATTTCATATGATGATATTTTCCCATAAAAATCTATCAATGGTATCCATACTACAATCTCATGTGGGTGCTACTTCAACCCATCATGTAAGATAATCTGTGATAGTAATGATGTAGTGTGTGCCAATCTATCTTATAGTAAGTTGAATGGGGGAAACAAAATCAATAACCCATTTTTCAAATTCTTCATGAGCAATCACTAGATGAATTGTCATGGCATCCCATTGATATGATTTACCTATGCATTGACATATATCACACTGAAGTGCATAGGCTTTGGCATCTTTGAATAATGTGGGCCACCATAATTCAATTAGTAGAACCTTTCTTATTATTGCATCACCAAAATAATTTCCTCTTAAAACACCCTCATGGACTTCAACATGATCATGTTACATTATTTACATTCAGAATACCTCATCATATCCTAATTTGTATAGATCTCATCCAATAAGCTAGAAGGGATAGTGCAGACAACTAGTTGCTTTTTCTCTTGGGTGTTAAGGTGGTCTGGCATTGAGACTATTAGAATAAATTATGTAATTTATTCTAATTTTTTTAGTACACATGTAACTTGAAATATTTGAACATATTTAAATCATCCTCTATTTCATGTGTTGGTTCACTAGATTGAATGCATGAGAGGTGGTTTGGGTTGAAATTAATCTTGCCTAGTTTCATAACCACAAAGAATTGAATTACTAAAATAGGATAATCCATCAAGAAATGAATTTGTGTAACACTATATTATTAATTAAATACTTGAACACTTCATGATATATGGAATATAATTGGAGTGACCAATAGTTATTGGTGAAACTTCTAGAGTGGATAAACCGTGGATAGGGCTTCATGGTCTATAGTAGAGTAGTTTCATTCAGTTGGTGTGAACTTCCAAATATCAAAATAAATGGTATTATCATGGTTTCCTTCACTATGATGTGAAAGGATGGTTCCCACTACCATGCATAAAGCATCGATATGGACATGAAATTGTTGGGTCTAGTTCAGGAACTTTAGAATGGATGTAGTCACCATTTTTTACTTTAAAGCCTCAAATGTTTGTTGGTGTCTAGTATTCCATGATAATAAGCCATTATATTTGAGTAATTATTCCATCTAAGATTTTATGTTATCATAACCTTGAATTAACTTATGATAGTACCTAATGTGACCTAAAAATACATAGACCTTGTATTGAGTGGTTGGATCTAGAAGTTGGACAATTACCACTATCTTAGTCAGATCCACTAGTAATCCATCCTTGTAAATGATGTGTCCTAAAAGGATTGAAAATGGAATGGAAAAGATGCACTTTCTAATATTTATGTAAATTTGAAGTTGATGGAATATCTCAAACATGAGGTGAAAATTATCACAATGGTTACACACTAAACCATACATGGTCCAGTCATCTAGGTACACATAAAGGAAATTATATATGAAATCCTTGAATGCTTCCATGAAAAGTCATAAAATTATATGAAAATTAACCCCATTCAATTTCAAAAGTTATTTTGGTCTTGTCTTCCTCAATAAATTGCACTTGGTGATATCCAGAAAAGCCATCAGTGAAAGTGTAGATCTCACATACAATAACACCTTCCAAAATTTCCTTTGTGAATGTCATTAGGAATTGGTTAGTGACACATGCAACATTGAGTTTCTTGTAATCCACACAAATTTTAATTTTACGATCTTTATTGATTTTGATCTCCATATGGATAACCCACTTAGATTCCTTTATGGGAGTAATAACTCCAATACAAAACATACTATTAATTTATTATTTAACTCTAGCTCTTAGATTAGGGTTCATATGATACTAAAATTGCTTAACTCAATAGAAGCTTCAATTAAATTTATATATCTTGCCTAATTATGGATGCACTCCCTTCATTTACATGTATTTGTGTGAGAAAATATCTTGATATTCCTGCAAGAGTTCATTTTTTGGTTAAATCAACATCAAACCAGTAATTTCCCATAGTGGCTATTTGAATCACGTCCTCCATCCTAATATTATGATGAACTATTTAGAGTGGTGTATAATCTGGTTTTTACTTAGACTATATAGTATCTCTAACATCAATCACCCCATAATTTGTATGTAGGTGTAAGTGGTTAAAAGTCCTTTATGATGGATCAAAGCTAGTACCCTCATGAACCTGATACACAACCTTTTGCTTTCCCTTCCACATTTATTCCCAATAGGAATATTTAAATTAATATTTATAATCAATAAAAATTCAAGGCAAGAGTATTTGGTTCCTAAAATAAGTCCAAATTGTCCTCAGGTATGCCATGTATGTGAAATATGTGGTCTTCAACTGGTGCATGATCTCATATAACTACCTGAAGGATTACTTGTAAGGACAAATTTAAATCCATTCATGGAGAATAAAATGAAAATATTTTAATTACATCATGTATTATATGCCACTAATTATCTATTTCCCTATAATTTTCTTCATGGATGTATCACACCTTAGCTCAGGTGCATAGAGTACCTTAAAAAGCATAAATCCATAAAGATTCTGTTAAAAAGCATTCTTCATCATTCCAAAGGATTTTAAAGTTTATTATATGGTTTTATATACAAGCAACACCATCATAACTCAGGGTGGTGCAAACATAGTTGTCATGGTGGAAGTGATAATGCATAGGGACACATAATTATTCCCATATGTGCAATTGATATTAATGAGTACACCACCATTGAGTAGCTATTCTTTGAAAAAAATGATTTCACACAAAAATTAATCCTAATTAACATAATAGTATTCTAAGTGATGTAAATACTCTTGAAACTCAATTTGACCATGGAACTGAGGTGCATGTTCCATCCTTTTGGGTCGTATACAAATGCGGCAAACATTTTTGTGGCACCAAGATAACTTGGGGGAGGAACTTAGGTAGCTATAAAGGACACCACAAACATTACTTATAAGATCATATGCACCTTTATCCCATTGGTCTTAGGCAATACTTGTAGTTTTCTGAAATGGACTATGCATATTCCCATTGTAATATACTGCCATGATTAAGATCCACATGTTCATTCCCTTGTGTAGTGATGTTATAAATTGTGTTGAGATCCTCTTCAACATCAATGGTTTCCATAAAGGGAGGTCTGTGGTCATTATTTAGATGAATGACCACACATTGAGTTTCATTATAAAAATGATATAATGCATCTTGAAATGTAAGTTAACATTATTAACATATCACCAACCTCTACCCAAGAGAGAAGGAAAGTCATTAGCTTCAGTAAGCTTGATCACTTCAAAATCACCCTTAAACACAACACCCAAGATGTTAACTATGGCTTATTTAATAATTCCTATATATATTGCATGAGTCTTATTTGAAATGAATAAAAGATGTGGGGAAGGTTGCAAAGTAGGGCTCCCCATATTTTTATAGGCATCCTTTGTTACAACATTATCCTCTATGCTAGTGTCCACCAATATATCACATATCATCTAGCCACCAATGGATGCATTTACAAGGACTTCCTTATCACATTATGCATTTGGTTGGACATGAGCCCCTTATCTACATGCATGATTCAAATGATGATCCTTTGAATATTTTGTCATGTTTTATTGTAAACAATTCTTCAGGAAAGGATGATGTCTTCACTAAGGAATATCTTTGCACAGCTAATGAAATTATCATGCCCCAAGTCTATAGGTATCATAAATTTTTTCATCTTGATACACAAGGTAAAATTAATGTATTTCAAAAACTAAATCTCACCTTGTAGCTCATGTACCAAAGTCATTATATCATGCAACACCTATTTTTTATGTTGGGCATCTAAATAGTGTTGTGCACGAGGTTATTCACATTGAAAATTTTCAACATGTGGATTTGAAATAACAAGTTGGGAATGAGTTCCACTCTGAGTAATGATATTGACCTTTTTTATAGCTGGTGGAGTGGTAGGGCATGTAGACATCCAATTCCTATCCCTGTCATGCCAAGATTACAAATCTAAATGACTTTTTGTAATAATGTATAAACTAGACCAAAATAACCAAAACACTATAATTTGGGTGCACATGTCACGTACATGTACCAATCCACATCCATATATCCATGATTTTGGAAATATATTTTATGTAATTTTTATCTTCTCTAATTCACTTTGAGTCAAATTGTGACTAAGCAAAATTATTTTTGGACCACTGAAATCCTCTAACTCGACCACACATGTCACATTCATGTGCCAGTTCACTTCTATACTACCCAAACTAAAAAAATTATAGCTTCCTCTACTTCAACTTTATTCAAACTACAACTAATTAAATTAACATTTTCAACCATTTTGATTAAATAAGCAATCAATTTCCAAGGATTTCAAAAAGCCTAAGTAAAATAATTTAATCAATGTATATTAGATTAAGAGCTTAAGTGAGAAATCCATGGAAGGTTATTAAACATATATTATTGGAAATTTATAATTCAAAAATCTAGGCCATGATGTCACCCATGACATCATCATAAGGGTGTCATTCATAAAGCATTGATAGAGATAAATATCAGGATTAAGGTTACCCATGATTTATTAATGCTCCATTATTTCAAATATTGATGACCATATTATTGATTGTCCCTCCACAATTGAATGGATTTGTGACCCTCCATTTTGATCTTGAGATGGAGGGCCATAAATCAGTTAGCTCATTTTGGAAAAGGTATAAAAACATGTGCCATGGCCATAACCTTTAAGATTTTTTTGTGTAATGTTATTATGTAGGAATAACTTCAAGAAGTTTTTTTGGTGTAACAAAACTATGAAAAAATATCTCTATAGATCTTCACTCATCCTTTCAAAATTGATCAAATCAAGAGCCAAAGCCATTAGTTCAAGGATAGATGAATGGAGATGCTTGTGCTACTACATTGACAAAGACTTAGAGCACTAAATCTGGGCATAAACACATTTAATGGACCAATGTTAGAGGAGGGCCACTTGGGAAAGGCATTGTCCATGTTTTCTTATCTAAGATTCTTGACTCCATTGATCCATGCCCCTTAAGGGAGAGTCTTATCACATTTTTATCTATGATTTTTCATTTGTTTCATGTCTTAAATGCATGAACGAAATTACTTTGTAATCCTATTGTATAGGGCATGGTCTCCACTAAGTAGTTAGATTTTTTGTAATACATATCATTAGATTACCCTTCTCATTTCATTCTTTACTAATAGCAGCATATAAGCTGGATATTATTTTAGTTCATGATCATTTTTACAAAAAGCATAAATATGGTAGACCATGCAGTCACACTAGTAGTGGTTCAGAGATCCATATTTGTAACATATTCTAGGTGGAAATCGATAATATTCATGTCTATTACTACACCCTCAACCTATAAAAGATCGACTCCCACTAGTTTCATGTGTATTAGCTATAAAATTTTGGTGAGTATCGCATGCCTATGTTTCATGAAACTCATTGATGACTTGATAGTCATTAGTATCATGGGTATATGCATCACATATCTTAAAATATAGTGACACTTTGGCTTAGGTGGCATGCTAAAATAAATGGCAACTTTTTACATCATGGTCTTCTTTATAGATTTCACAAGACTATTTTAATATGGCATGAACATTGCATAGTGGATAATTGTTCCTATTATGACCCTCCACTTTGCATTCAACACACCACATACCACTAAGATTTTCATGAGCATTATTGGCCATAATATTCTCTAGCTAAGATGTCATAGCAATAATTTGGGCCTATATAAAAAGGTTGATTCCCATATCTATACTTCCCATAGCTTTAGCAAGGAGGGTAGCTTCTAGTGCCTCATACAGATTAATAAAGGTATTGTAAGATAATCCTCATCAAAATAGGAGTAATAACCCTCTTTACAAACCATTGAGCATGTTGTATAGGATTTATTTCAAATGATAACTTTGAAAGAAGGGTTTTAAAGTGATCATCATATCCAGGCACATTTTTAGTGAGTGCTTACTTAATATATTTTAAATTAGTAATACTTTGTTATTCAAACTTAAGAATGTCAAATTATTGAATAAAATTAGTTTATAATAGATTATAGTATACAATATCTTCTTGAGTATCACACTTTATATACCAGTTGTGCATGTGATTCAATAGGGTAGTGGCAAACAAAGTTGTCTCTCACTTACTAGTATTCCCCACTCCCACCAAATGAGTTCACACTTATGAACATGTTTGACTGCATTCTCAAGACCTCTATATTATAAGTGTCATCTCATAGTAAACTATAGGTAAATTGGGTGGTTATAGTGGACCCTATGATGGTGCCCCTCTAGATCCTCTAAAACCTTTTGGTGGAGGTCCACTAATTCCTCCTACTCTACTTCCTGATCTTCCTAAAATTCAACTAGAACCACCATCATGTTGAGTTGTGGAGCAAAAAGCTTCACCAGATGAGAACATGCAGAGGTTGCTGGGTTACACAGTAACCGATGTCGATCAGAACCTGCCAACATCGATTATGCATTAGTCGACATCAATCATCTCCAGACAGATAGAGACCGGCATCGGTCATCTGTGGATTTCCAGAATTCTATTTTTGGAGAACAGTTAGTTTGCATGTAAGGACTAAAATTAGTCTTGAGTCTGCTTTTCTATTTTTGGCAAGATAGATTTGATCCTTTGATTAAGAGGTGCATCTAACGGTGGAAAATGCATGGCTCATTAACCCTAGTACTATATAATAGGGTTAGATCCTCATAGCATGTAGACAATAAGAACAACAATAGTTGAGTTGATTGTGATTGTAATTGAGAGGGAGAGAGAGAGAGAGAACTCTTGAGGGAGAATTATTGTACACCCAAGAGGTGTGGGAAGAAAGATTTCTTCATTGTATTTCCTTCTAGAAGAGTTTAATACAAGATTGTATTGTTTCTCGTATCTCCTATTCTTTGTTGTTTCCGATTTCTAGTTACTTATTACTTCTGGTTTAATTCTGTGTTTAGTTTCTTATACAAAATTAATCAATTGTATTCCAAGATCCTAACAAGTGGTATCAGAGCAAGGTTAGTGTTTGTTGATTATAGGATTCACTCACAGGGGTTTCTGATTGAGTGGGAGCAAAGCAATGGTAGAAGAAAGTAAACTAAGAATGGAGAAATTCAATGGCAAGACTTATCAATTATGGAGGATGTAGATAGAAGATTATCTGTATCAGAAAGATTTGTACTTACCGTTGGGTGGGGTTTCAAGCAAGCCCACAGATATGCAAGATGAAGAATGGAATGTTCTTGATAGAAAGGCTCTTGGATCTATAAGGTTGAGCTTGGCATCTTCTGTGATTTCCAACTTATCACAGGCGAAGACAACGATAGAGTTAATGGATACTTTGGCAAATTTATATGAAAAACCCTCAGCTTCGAATAAGGTATATCTTATGAAGCAATTATTTAATTTACAAATAGAGGAAGGTGGATCTGTATCTAATCATCTTAATGATTTCCATGCAATAGTAAATTATTTAAATTTAGTCAAAATAGTTTTTGATGATGAAATTAAGGCTCTCTTAATCTTATGCTCTTTACCTGAAAGTTGACATAGTTTGGTAATGGCAGTTAGTAATACTGCATCTGCTTCAAATATTTTGAAAGTTGATGATGTTGTTAGTGTAATCTTGAATGAATAAATTCGAAGGAAAAACACAGGAGAAACATCAGGTAATGCTTTAAGTATTGAAAGCAGGGGAAGACAAAGAGAGAAGGGCAAGCAAGGGAAATCAAGGTCAAAGATGAGAAGGAGATCCAAATCTAGAAATGGAGGAATAATCTACTGGAATTGTGGAAAGAAAGGGCATGCAAAGAAAGATTGTTGGTTGAAGGATAAAGAAGAAAATCAGCATGAAGGTAATAAAGAAGCAAAAGTTGTAGGTATTGTTGTATAGGATGCTCTTATACTTTCTTTGGATAATAAAATAGAATCTTGGGTTTTAGATTCTGGTGCCTCTTTCCATGCAACCCCAAATAGAGAATTTTTCAATGATTATGTCCATGGAGACTTTGGAAAATCTTATTTAGGGAATGATGAGCCTTGTCAAATTGTTGGCAAAGGAAAAGTGTAGCTGAAATTGTAGAATGGCAACACATGGGTGTTGAAGGATGTCATGCATGTACCCCTCTTGAAGAGGAATCTGATTTCTACAGGAAAGTTGGGTGATGAGGGTTGCACAGTAACTCTCACAGCTGAATCTTGGAAAGTTTCCAAGGGTGCACTTGTATTAGCCAGAGGTAAGAGAGTAGGTACACTTTATCTATCTACTTGTATTACTGATTATTCTCCTTCTATTTTATCTACTTCAGATGTAGATGCAAATTTGTGGCACTGTAAGCTTGGTCACATGATTGAGAAGGGAATGAATGTTCTTAAGTCAAAAGGTAAGCTTTTAGATTTGAAAAGCATAGATCTAGATTTCTATGAGCATTGTATTTTTGGGAAACAGAAGAAAGTGAGGTTTCTCAAAACTGGGTCAACAAAGAAGAAGCACAAGTTGGAGCTTGTTCACATAGACGTGTGGGGACCAGCTCAGGTAGCTTCTATTGGATGATCACAGTATTATGTTTCTTTCATTTATGATGCTACAAGAAAGGTATGGGTTTATTGCATAAAGAGGAAATCTGATGTTTTTGACACATTTAAGAAATGGAAAGCTTTAGTTGAGAATGAAACAGGTTTGAGATTGAAGTGCCTTAGATCTGACAATGGTGGTGAGTACTGCAGCAATAAGTTTAACAGTTACTATTCTATGAGTGGAATATGTAGGGAAAGGATGGTTCCAAGGACACCTCGGCAAAATGGAGTTGCTGAAAGGATGAATAGAACAATAATGGAGTGTGGACGGAGTATGAGGTTGCATGCTGGTTTGCCCTTACAGTTTTGGGTAGAAGCTGTAGATACTACAGTTTACCTGATTAACAGAGGACCTTCTACTACACTGGATGGTGGAATTCTAGAAGAGGCATAGATAGGTAAAAAGGTAGATCTTTCATTTCTTAGAGTTTTTGGTTCTGAAGCTTTTGTGCACGTTGATAAAGAAAATAAAAAGAAGCTGGATGTTAAATCTATGTGGTGCACATTCATTAGTTATGGTTTGGGAGATTTCAGATTCTGGTTGTGGAATTTAAAAACTAACAAAATTATTAGAAGCTGGGATGCAGTTTTAAATGAGAAGGTGATGTACAGTGATCAGCTCAAGAGGCTGAATAATTTTGAGCAGGGCAATCGTGATTTGGATGAGGTTATGATCCAAAATGAGCTCGCGGGTAAAAATCATCACTCACAAGAAAACATAGAGACTGGTGTTAGTCAAAAGGAAACCAACGTTAGTCAAGTCAGCCAGGCAGAGACTGACATTGGTCACATGGAACTGACGTCAGTCAGGGTCAGACCGACATCGACCAGAGATGACTGAGATCGGTCACTGACAGAACAAAATTTGGGTGGACAGCAAGTTGTGAATGAGTCTCAAATGCCCATAAGGAGGTCTGAAAGGGTAAGTAAACCTCCAATTCATTATTCCCCTTCTTTACACTACTTGTTGCTCACTAATGGTGGATAACCAGAAAGTTTTGATGAGGCAATGCAAGTAGAATCCAAGAAACAGTGGGAGCATGGCATGAATGAGAAAATTGATTCCTTGGAAGAGAACCAAACATGGGATTTGGTAGAGTTGCCAGCCGAAAAGAAAGCACTAAAAAATAGATGGGTTTACAAGTTAAAGGAAGGAGAGAATGGAAAAATAACACATAAGGCCATGTTGGTAGTAAAGGTATTTACACAGAAACTAGGTATTGACTTTGGTGAAATTTTTTCTCTTGTAGTAAAGATGACTTCTATTTGGATTGTATTGTCTTTATTTGCTATTGAGGATTTGCACCTTGAGCAGCTTGATGTTAAGATACCATTTCTTCATGGAGATTTGGATGAAGACATATATATGGATCAGCTGGAAGGTTTTGAGGTCAAACGTAAGGAGAAACTTATGTGCAGGTTGAATAAAATCTTATATGGTCTTAAGCGAGCTCCAAGACAATGGTATTTGAGGTTTGACAAGTTTATGGTAGAGCATGGCTTTAGTAAATGTCAATCTAACCATTGTGTTTATTTTAATAGATTGGATAATGGTAATTATATTATCCTGTTACTGTATGTAGATGATATGCTTGTTGCAGGTTCACACATGCAGGGAATTATTGAGCTTAAGGTAAAATTAGCTCAGACATTTGCCATGAAGGATTTAGGAGTAGCAAAGAAAATTCCTGGCATGAGTATTAAGAGAGACAGAAAAAATCACAGTTTGATTTTGTCTCAAGTGGATTATGTGAATAAGGTGTTGGAGAGGTTCAATATGCAAGATGAAAAATTGGTTAGCACACCTATGGCTAGACACTTCAAGTTGAGCAAAGAATAGTGTCCTATATCACATGATGAGGTTGAGTACATGACTAGAGTTCTGTATGCTTCAGTAGTTGGGAGCTTGATGTATGCAATGGTATGTACTAGACCTGATATTGCCCAAGCAGTGGGAGTTGTCAGCAAGTTTAAGGTTAAACCAGGAAAGGAACACGAGAAAGCAATTTAGTGGATTCTCAGATATCTGAGAGGGACCAGTAGTAGGCATTTATGTTATGGAGGGTCAAACACTTCTCTACATGGGTATGTAGATTCGGATATGGTAGGTGACTTGGATGGCAAGAGAAGCACCACAGGATATGTGTTCACTGTTGGTGGAATGGTGGTTAGCTGGATTTCAAAGTTGTAGAAGGTTGTTTCCCTATCTACTACAGAGGCAGAATACATTGCAGTCATAGAGGCTAGCAAGGAAATGATATGGATGACTCGATTCATGGAAGAGTTGGGAAAGGAGCAAGAGAGTTGCATATTGTATAGTGATAGTCAAAGTGCAATTAATTTGGCAAAGAATTCAGCCTTTCATTCAAGAACCAAACATATACAGCCTAGGTACCACTTCATTAGACAGGTATTGGAGGATGGTCAGTTGAAGCTGGAAAAGATCCATACAGATAAGAACCCTGCTGATATGTTAACAAAGCCGGTAACAAAGGAGAAGTTGAATCTTCATTCAACTTTTGTTGGTCTTCAAGATTGAACTTGAAGATGGAGAAACAAGCTAGAGGATGTTTTTGTACAGGTACAGGTGTAGCTGTTTATCTCTAAGTGGGATATTGTTGAGTTGTGGAGCTAAAATCTTCACTAGATGAGCACATGCAGAGGTTGTTGGGTTAAATAGTAACTGACATCAATCAGAACCTGTCGACATCGGTTATGCATCAGTCAACATTGGTCATCTCCAGACAAACAGAGACCAACATCGATCATCTGTGCGTTTCTAGAATTCTATTTTTGGAGAACAATTAGTTTGCATGTAAAGACTAAAATTAGTCTTGAGTCCACTTTTCTATTTTTTGTAGGACATATTTGATCCTCTGATTAAGAGGTACATCTAACAGTGGAGAATGCATGGCTCATGAACCCTAGTACTATATAATAGGGTTAGATCCTCATAGCATGTAGACAATAAGAACAACAACAGTTGAGTTGATTGTGATTGTAATTGAGAGAGAGAGATAACTCTTGAGGGAGAATTACTGTACACCCAAGAGGTGTGGGAAGAAATATTTCTTCATTGTATTTCTTTCTGGAAGAGTTTAATACAAGATTGTATTGTTTCTCATATCTCCTATTCTTTGTTGTTTCTGATTTCTAGTTACTTATTACTTCTAGTTTAATTCTGTGTTTAGTTGCTTATACAAAAGTAATCAATTGTATTCCAAGATCCTAACACATCGGTATTACCTCCAATGCATCCTATAATAATAGAAGCACCTAATTTATTGGGTGTTAAGGTAGGTTGATTAGTTAGAGGTGGGCCTATATTTTTCCCACTACTTATATTCAGTCCACTTGGCATTCAAAGTTTATCCATATGTTTTAACTTCACTATAAAGGTAAAGGTTAATTGTAAATTTAGTTGGATTTTTTGTAAAATGCTATTTTGAACTAGTACTCCCAAAGTTTATTCTATGGACTCAACTTCAGACTTGGGTTCAAACTCCACACTTTTAGTATCCCAATTTCTTATAATAACTTTGTCAAACTCAGATGCATGAACATGCATTATGGTGGGGGAATTAAACCCATTTAGATTAGGTTATGTTATCATCAATGTTTGTCCTACATATTCTATATGTACCTATGATAGTGAAGGGTGTGGATTTGTGGTTAGGGAGTACTCATTATGATTTTTTGCCTTCCTAAAGATTCTTGTGGCACTTTTAGTATCCTCTTATTTTCCCTTAGGATCATTACCTCTCATGGAATTACACTTGGACCAAACATACTTATGCTTACTAGTTCTCATTGATTGACTTTTATGTTGAACCACCAATCATATACCAAGGTATACCCCTCCATATCCACACTATTTACATCACTCATGCACGAGATAGTTTAGTCATCCATGGGAAAGCTATCAAGTCCATATTCAACCATAAATTTATTAATTTCCAAGGGAAATTATCTTAGATACCTTCCATGTGATTCACCCAAAAAATTGAACTATGTTTCCTCCAAACAAGAATATGTAGACACAATGTATTCTAATAGTATCTATTTAGTGTTACTTTCCACTATATATCCACTACACATGTCCAAGTAGTTTTCAACTTTGCCAAGGATATCTAACATTCTACTATTGAGGGAACCTTTAATCCATAATTTCTTGAGTGGTATTGCACATATGCTAAAATCCAAGGATATAAATGGATGGGTATTTCTATGAAGAAGGTTTCATATAAAGAATCATATAGATGTTTCTCCATCGATTGGCACACATAAAATCTTGGTCTAATATATTGAAATGTAAATTTATTTTCTAATATGCCAATAAAATGCTCAACATTTTCCAAATAGAACCACTTGAGCATCTTGTTACCATCATGCTAACAATTTTAATGAGTCCTGATAATAGAACTAAAATTTTGGGGTCTTTATTCTTAGTTTTTCTTAAATAAATACTAGTCACATGCCTAAAAGAAAGGATGAAACCAATAATATATTGCACTATCATATCACATGATTAGTGACCTCATGTGCTCACCTAAATCATGAAAAAAGACTAGTTCCTATTGATTATACCTCACGGTGGTGGATAAACCTAACTATCTACACTTATGTGTTTGGGTTAGTTATATTAATTCATTATTACTAAAAACATCCTATTATATTTAACTATTTTATTCATTCCACTCATTTCACATAATTTTATTTAATATCATAGAATAAATTTAACACGTTAGAATTTGTAGATAAAGTAGTCATTCCAATAATTTCATTTTAAAATATTACAAAGATATTTCAACAACATTTTATCTCTAGTGTTCTCTCTCTATTCATCTACATATCCACCTCTATATCTATATATTTAATAATCAAAACTAAGGGGTATTTATTCAGAATCCAACCCTTACTAGGTTACATCATTAATACAATAGAGATGACTAGTCAATGACTATTTCATAAAAATAAGTCATACAAGACATTACAATAAAATCCTTTTGACTCGGGCCTAACAACCCCTATATACTCTTTATACTAGATATTTGTGTTCATTTTCCTTTTCTATTATGAATTGGTGTTAAGTTTACACTTGGTTAATGTTTTATGCTTCCATGAGTTGCTTCATAACCGTCTTTGCTTCTTACACCCTTGTCCAAGTCTTGCACTTGTTTGAGTTCTATGTCTTTTATTTCTCCTTATTTTTTATATCTTTGTCTATCATAACTTGCTCTTCCATTTCAAGGTCCTACACACCTCTCTTTAATTCCTCTTTTTCACACTCCTCTCTTCTATGTCTTTCTCTCCCATGCTAAGGTCCTTTATGATATTATTGCACCCTTAATCTTCTATGTTATGGCTCCAAAACACTTAGAATATATAAATACAAAATTTAGGGTCCAATAAGTTTTATAACAACCTATTGGTGGAATAGCAGTGAGTGAAGAGATTGTTTACCACAGATGAGTCATCTATGGATGGACATATATCTACTTGATATGGGTGGAAGGATAATGGTTCTAACTAAGGTGGCAAGACTTCCAAAAGAAAATCAAAAAAGAGGGAAAGGGAAGAAAAGGATGTTTATGGACCGCACAAGATGGGACCTTTCAAGATAAGCACTTGAACTAAGGTTGGACAAGAAATCAAAAGACCAGTGTTTATTGTAGGCTAGTCTAGCAATACAACTATCAAACATAATTAAAATTTAAAGGGAACCAAAAACACAATAAATTTAAACATGCATAAATATAGGTTTCCACATTTGTTAGATTGTGTTTACACATCTACAAAGGGAAATTATAATTAGCATGAAAAAGGAATTCAAACAATAATAACTTAAAATTAATAATTTCATTAAAAATATAACTCATGCATAATTAGATAACTAAGATACTATAATGATAACACTTCTTCACAATCCATAGGTTTGGAGAGGAGTCAAGATTTGCACATCAAGACCAAATTTAGCATAACTTCTTAGAATTTATTATTAATCTCAATATCCAAAATTCTCCTTCATTTATAATGGGAAGATACAAGTATAAATAATATTGGGATGGGGAAGGCCTCATCTCTCAAGCATAGTCTAAATTTACATTTCCCATAAATAGAATGGTGTGTCCAAAACCATGTAAAACATGCATCCACAAAATAATTACCCATAATAGAGTCTTAGAGCCAAAATACTATATATATATATATATATATATATATATATATATATATATATATATATATGCAAAATAAATTTGGAACTAGATTTTGGACTTAAAAAAAACATGAAAGGACATAATGATATTTATAAAGGTGTTGATGTAGCACTGCTAGATGAAGAATATGATAGATAAATAACTAGAGAAATTTAAGTAGCCACTATTGTTTCTTATGGGATCCAGATGGGCCCACCCAGAGTTTGCTTGACTACAAATCCTAAAAATTGGGAACTTTGTGTTGAAATGGCAATAATAATAATTGGCTACATATTTGTTGTCAACCCTAAAGATCCATCTTTAGCCTTCAGTTATTCAAATAAATCATGGGTAGATTCAAACCCCCCCATTAATAATACCAACATCAAACAAATAAGGCCTAAAAATCTTTATGGTTTTAGCCATGAATATTGAATTTTTCACTTATTAAATCTTAAACTTAGCTTCCAAGGTATCTAAATTCCTTGCTCTATCATTTGAAAAAATTATTATTTTCAAAATTTCATCATTGGTCTTGAACATTGTACCTTCAACCTTCTCTTTAAAGTTATTTTCTGTTGCTTTAAGGAGGGTCTCAAAATTTGTCCTATTGAACAACTCGCCTATAGAATTGATCACATCTATAGGCCTAGTTCTCATGATTTATAAAATTTGTTAAGAAAACCTTAATTTGATTATGTCATGTAAGATCAACATCTATTTTAGTAATCACATAATTTAAAGCTTAGGATGCATCCTAACTAGACATTAAATTCAACTAATTAAAATCATAGCTCTTGGAACAATGGATCAAAAAGGTGAGACTCTTCTAATATTATTTAAATTGGTGCCATAATTTGAGCACTTTATTCCTATTTGATTGGCCTTCACCTGTGGAAACCTAAATTATACTCAAAATATCATATATCCTATGGCTATATTTTTCACACTTTCAAAAATATCTTGAGGTGAATGTATAGTCTGTATCTACAATAATATCTATTGTGCCTCCTCTTTTATTTTGTACATTTATTTTATTGCCTCACTAGTTATGTCTAAAAAATCATATAAATCCTTGGTATACACATTAGGATAATTTGGTTCTCTTTTGGATTTATTTTCCAAGGGAAACATATTTTCTCTTTGTTCAAATTCCATTTCTTCCCTTGTGTTCAAATTTATTGCCTTCCTCTTCCTCGCCCTTTTGATGGTTCCACTTTTATTGTTGAACCAAGGGGACACTATAGGTAAATTTATGGCAACCATATTTTATCTCTCATCTCTTTTATTCTACATTTATTTTACCCATTGGAGAACAACAAGTTTCCCTTCTTCCAATAGACTTATGTATTTAGATGTGGAAGGTGGAGGAGTCATAGGAGGAGGTTTTATTGCTAGGGGTGATAATGACGCACTTTTTTGTATAAAAATAGGAGGGGTGGATGGAAAATTATTTTCCATGGTGAAGTTTCCATTATTAGATTAAATTTAGACACATATTTGGTTAGGACTCAGGTTATCTCAATGGTCATAGTGGCTGGCAGTATGGGTGAAAACTGAGGCATAGACAACTCTAGTTGAGCTTAACATTTTTTAAGGACCGGTGGAATTCTAGGATTGAAAATAGAAACAATAACCAAATATTAAAAATGGGTCACCTTATTAGGATTATTTATTATAAAATATGTTCAAATAATAGATGAATCAAAATATCTAGATAGTACTAAAGTATATTCAATTGAAATAAAAGAAACTAAAGAATAAACCACCTCACTTGTCTTTTATCTTTGCTCCACTATGAGGATTTTTTGGTCTATATCAATATTTGTCATTCCTTATTTTTACAAAATTACCAAGCTCATGGATTTGTCTCTTTCTAATTCTACCTCTTCATCTTGCTCACCCAAGGCTTCCTATTTACTTTCTCTCTGCTATGCTTCCATCATAATTTCTAAATTTTCTTCTTCATCATATATGGCATAGCCTACAAAGGATATCACATGTACATTTTTATCTACTTACTCATCCTTCATATGGTATTCCTCTATAGTATTCATACTAGAATTTACTTTATGTATGCAATCATAAATACATTAAATCCACAAATCAATCCTAGCTTGGAGAAGATAGATCCTACTTACATTTCTGATTGGGGATACATTAGATAATCATGAACATGACCAATATGGATCTAATAGACATAATGAGGGGATATCTCATCTCAAATAATATCATTCGTGAGGATTCCAAAGCCTCTAGTCAATCAAGATCACATAATAACACTAACTAGGTCCTATGTTTTCATATTCACTATACTAAAAATAAGTAAAGCAAAGAAATATAAACTACTACTCACCAAATCTTGTAGCATAAAGTGGGGGTTAGTAAACATAAAATAAAATATGAATAATAGAATATTAATTAATTTATGTATAGGTAAAACCCTAATGCATGGAGAGGAAGAGCAATATTATTCAAAATCCATTACTTATGTTACTTCTATCTACTAAAGACATGAGCAAAGTTAGAGATACTTACCTAAAATATGTACTCATCGAGATTAAATCACTCCCTTGGCCAAAGGTGATTTTTAATAGGTTTTTGTGGTTTGTAAGGATCACTAATAAAGGTTAAAGCTTCCAAGACTTCTCCAAAATACTGGATTCTTCTCCAAATAGAAACCCCAAGCTAAGACTTCTCAATTAGAATGGTGGAAGAGTAGATTGTAAAGAATCATAAATGAATAATAAATATTTTTGTCTCTCAAATAATATAAAAATGGATGTGTTTTATATAGGTAGATATAACCCTAAACCCTTTTAAAAGTTTTGGCCAATAAGGTTGACCTAGTCGACCTAGTATTGTTATTGATAAAAACTCACTAGGTCATGAGTTAGGTCAGCCAAGAGCCAACCTAGACACTAAATAAGTTTTACCAATAAGATTATAAATTAAACACAACTGACATAGTCATGTAAACTATCAAAATAGGTTTTAGGTTAGGAAAAGGGATAATGAAGGTGGAAAATGACTGTAAGAGTGTGTAAAAGAGGAGTCAAAGCTTATAGGAATGTTTGTAGGAGTTGGTTGTATTGATAACAAGTGGAAATAAGGGACAACAATCTTGTGAATCACTAATGTTTTAACCACCCCTTTCTCAATTCACCCCTTAAAGCATGTACTCAGAGAGATTAAGAATCTATGGCTTCCTGCAAGAAAGAAAGAATCAGTAATTGATAAATTTTTAAAATATTATGTGTATACACTTTATTCTAGTTTTTTAGTTTTAGAAGAGTTATATGGACATTCGACCTTATTTGGTAGGTGGATATAGGGGAAATAGGAGAAGAGCTAGATGATAAAAAAAATGAAGGAGTTAAAATGGTAGGAGATACTATTGTAGGTGGTTGTGATGGAATGGAAGGTGGAACAATAAAATTGGAAGGGGAAATAAGTGGAGATGGAGCTAATTGAGGGGATGGAGGAGGAGATGGAAGAGATGAAAAAGAAGACTGTAAAAACTCTACAAGACTTACCTATGTAATTATTGTGAGATTTGGTATAGGTGTCATAAAAATGTACTTTTCTACTTATCTTGTGGAGATAGAGTTCTCTCCACTACTATGGTGGTTCCTAAAGCTATAGTAATAGCAACTGAAGATGTAAAAGGTAGTTGAGGATGAGGTAGGCCTCTTAAAATTTATTTTTATATTTGAGGGTTTTCCTTATTTTGGTTACTTGGCTCCTCTTCTTTTTGATTGACCTCCTTTATTTTAGAGAGGGGTGTTGATTTCAGCCTATTGAATCCTATAGTTGGTTAGGGGCCACTGATGGATCCATGATCTCTATGCATATACTACCATCTCATTGACATGTTCCTTTGTAATCTCTAGATTATATTGAATAGTCTAAGCTACCATTATGGACATTTTATTATTTTTCATTCTAATCCATACTTCATAGTCATATGATGTTTTTGAGAAAATTACATCATGCTCATACTCCTAGTGACCACAAGTGATGTTCACCTTATTATTCTCCATCAGGGTTTGTATATAATTCCTGATGTTATTTTTAGGATCCCACTCCAAAACTAAGACTCATTAAAATTATAGTGGGTTATCACCTTCCCCACTTAATTGAAATGGGATCTTACTATAGATCAAAAATCTAAGAGAGATTAGTTAATTACTAATGAACAAATCAAAAACAAAAATAAGACATAACTTCTCAAGCCTAATTCCTAGGTTGAGTTATATGATAATTAAACATGAAATTCAATTGGAAAGATAAACCAATAATCTTACCTTCTTTAATGATATGTTTTAGAATACGTTTGAAGAGGTTGAGCTTGGCTTGTATAACTAGAGGTATTTGTCAATGTTGACTCCATGTTTGGTCATAATTTACCCTTGCCTACACTTTATTTGCCTTAAGTTTTGGCATGAGAGGTTGAAGATGTTGAAGAAATTTAAGCTTCTATAATGATTCTTATATAGTAAGTCTAGAATAGATAAGCTTGTCTAAATTGGAGGAAGAACCTCTAATTTATAGACTTTTGAAATGAATGTGAATGATCCATTTTGACTTAAGATCAAAGGGTTGAGAATAAATTGTAACTTTTAATTCATAATTGGAATTTTGAATTAAAAATTTGAGTGGACAACATGTGGGAGCTACAAATGAATATAAAATTCATTTAAGAGCAAGATATAATATAAAATTAGTAAGTGGGATTGAGTGGAATATGAGGTGGATTATTAAATTAGAGAGATGAGGAAGATAATATTATAAAATTCTAATGATGGGGGATAGGCAGAGCCTAGGACATCTTTTAAAGTTGAAAAGGGAAATGAAGTGGAAGATGACATCATGAGGTGAGGATAATTTGATTATTAGATTTATAGAAATTGTAAATATTCAAAATCCATGAAATTTTTAATTTAAGAATGATAAGTTAATTAATTTGGATTAATTAACTTCATAAATATGTGAATAGTAAACCATGAATAGTGATGATGAATAGTAATGATGAATAGTGATGAAAATAGTAATGATGAATAGTGATGAAGAATAATGACAAGGAATAGTGATGATGAATTAAGATAAGGAAAAAATAGAGATGATTAGGTATGATTAGGCATGAGTGTAAATAAGGTTAAAATCAACATGAAGTGTTCAATTTTATGTGTCTACCTTTTTTTCTTATTTGAGAAGTCATTGTGAGACACAGCTAAAGTAATGAATTTTCAAAGAATTAAAAAGTCATTAAAATAGTAGATGAAGAAATAAGTAGTGACCCATGATTCCCCATTGAGATGGAACGTAGTATCTTGATAGGATCTTGAAAAAGAGATGAAAAATCTATAATGGGAGAAGATATTAACTCATGGAAAAAATTAAGCCACTTGAACTAATGGTTGCACACTTTGATTTCTAATTTTTTTAAATAATATAATAGAATTAGACATAAGATGGGGGAAAGTTGGAAGGATGCAGCTAAAAACAAATGACACGCTTTGAATTGCCCCAAACAGGGTGAAATTTATAGGCTTGGAATTAGAAAAAAAATGAATAAATGAATTAGCCCCAAAGAGAGAAGTCTTGGTTGATTAAAATAATGTGCCCTAGTAGGGTAGAAGTGAGCATTGATTTGAATGACTTACCTGAGTAAGGTAGATTTGATCATTGATTGGTTTAAATGGTTTTCCCAAGTAGGAAAAATTTTCAATCTAAAAAATGTTGATTAGGCAATTGAGTGATTAGGTGGTAAGCATAGCTCAACGGTGTTACTTATTACACATATGAAGGATGAACAAGAAAGAATATAGGTGTGATGGTAAATGACTATTCAAAGACTGAAAAAACCACCAAAAACCTAGGCACACGACAATGCTCAATGGTAATGAGAGAGATGATAAATAATAATGATTGAAGAGTGATGTGATTAGAGTAGAAGAACATGGATGGTAATAATAATGAAATAAGGGTGACTGAGAAGACCTCAAAAACTAGTTCGTAGTTAGCACTTCCTACATAGTCCATAAGGACCTCATGCTGATGTAGTTCTCTTGTAAATCGGGAGAAAATAGAATCAAGAAAATGATTACGACTTTTGTATATGCTTAATATGTGTCATGAATAATGTTGATATAGCCATGTGATCTAAGGATATAAATGTAGGTAGTACATAAGGAGATCCTTTGCTATGAAATTATTGATGAGACTTATAACACTTGATTTTTTATATAAATACTAATGATATGCACCATGATATAAAACACCATGATGAATGAACCGTAATGTGTATAAGGACTAACCCTCGATCTAATAAACAATTGATAAAATTTCACCAATGATAAAAACCGTGATGATAATGTTGACGAATGCTAATAGATGGACTCACATACAAATGCATAATAGGAAGCACTATGATTATGACCCTACTAACATGATGGACTGAGTCAAGGTGAAAATAAAAAAAGGAAAAAAAACAAGCAGACACACACACACACAAACTTGAAAACAAAAGCAACAAAAAGTCTCTTATTTTTAAACCAAGTCCAAATACACATGTGAAGACTCAATGATAATGATAAATGAATTGTTCCTCTAAGTAAGGATATATGCAAGGGAAGGACACATCTCTAGGTGGCTAACATATTTGGAACCAATAATGAATTCTCCCTAGTAGGGTAGATTTGGGAAGGACACATCCCAATAATGGTTGAGGACCTAAAATGATTGGATTAAGGATTGCAACTAGATTTAGAACAAGAAAAATGTTTTTAAATTTTGTGGATTTATATCTCTTATGGAGATTGTAAGCTTGTTTTTATTTTTAGGATATTTAGAATAGTTGAATGTTTTTGGGTTTTTGGCATCTCAACTTAATGGAGGATTTTGAGAGACATAATGTTTAAAATATTGAGTGTGGCTTAGGATTCTCAAAAAATGGTGAGACCATGGCTTAAATTTATCTTAAAATGATGAGATCATTAAATAATGGTTACTCATAAAATAACAAGAGTATGGAAAAAGGGTGACCGAGCTGACCTCAAAAATTGAGCAATACGTACATAATCCAAATAGATATCAGGTCAATGTATTTCCACCCATAAGGTTTGAATGATGAATCAATAGCCTAAAATAGATTTTAAAAGGGCAAGATCCTAGAAATAAATAATCTCACAAAATGGAAAGAGCATGGGAAAGGGGTGGTTGAATTGACCTTAGAAACTAAACATTACCTACATTATCCAAATGGACCTCATGTAAATGTAGTTCAACCCATAGGGTTTAGACTATGATTCAATAACCTAAAATAGCTTGAAAAAGGGCAAGAGCTTGGAAAGAAACAAGCTCAAAAAATAGTGAGAGTGTGGGTTAAATTGATCATAAAATGACAAGATCATAAGAAAAAGATACTAAATTGAATGTGCTCCTAAGCAAGGACACATGTAAATAATAAATGAGAGATGATTAGTAGTAAGCTAGTGTAATAATCCCATATTTGGTAGGATTAGGGACTATCGAAGGATAAGCTATGATAAATAGGAATCAAAATCAAGGTTAAGGCACCATGAATGGTATGGAGCTTACTTAAGGGAGAGTTTTCCTTCATAAGGAGGCTACAACTTATTAAATTATGAGAAGGCATAAGAAAAGTGGTAACATATATCACTACAAACTGAGTTTTATAAGAGGTGTGTCTATCAGGATCTCCAAAGCATTTTTGGTAAAAGGTCATCATCACTATGAGCCAAATTTTACGGGTTGTATCTGAATAGAGACATGCAAATATTTTATTTAATAGTTATTTAGATTTTATTTGGTAAAAGACCATCATTATGGCTAGCAATAGTAGATAGAGTGCACCTAAGTAAAGATCTATAGATATTATATTTACAAATGTTGATATGTATGCATCCACTACCCTAGTACTTTTATAACAGTGATCTATGGAGTTCAATGACTAGGACCTTTCCATCATTAAGTTTAGTGACCTAGGATATTATGTATATAGCTAGAGAAGGTGAGGTAGAGTTGATAGATATTCAACAAACCACCAACCTCACAAGGAGTCTGAGATAAAAAATAAAAGAAAACATCAGATCAGATTGCATGACATGGACATATGTGATGTACCATGACATGGTAAAATAAATAAAAGGTATTGTGACTACACAAAATCACTTTGTTAAGATGACCATGTGATTTGGGATTAAGTGTCTACACTGAAAGATGAGTGGATGTGACCTTTTTCAAATAGTGCAACTATTTTTTAAATTTAATGATGTCATAGAACCCATTCAGTTGACAAAGTGGATAACACATCATCAAAGAATAAATTTCATGTAGGCTATATAATCTATCATCCTGAGATCAAAGTTATAATGTGAGCTTATTTTTTTATAGGGTCATGACAAAGAATAGAAGCATGAAGGTTGATAATGGAACTTAATAGAAGTAATGGGAACTCGGGTGAGGATGATCGATGACCACCACCTCATCATGTGATCTACAAGGTGAACCTATAGATATTTAATAAGATACATTGAGTTATGGACCTTATAGAAGAACTACTATGACAATAACAACTGATGGAGATTCAACCCTAAGCTCACCCTCTGTGGTAATGAATAAGGCATGAGTTTCACTACATAAAATGTAGATCAAGACAACATAACCCAAGGATGGAAAAAATTAACATTACCAATTTGTCATAGAGAGACTTCCCATTTTCCAATGGGATGTGTGATAAGGGGACAATAGGCATTGCTTATGCAGGCTCAACAAAATGAGAAAATGAATGCAGGGATCACATTAGCAAATAATGGATCAAGATAGGTAGTGGAGAAAAAGTTTTTTCCTAGGGTGATTCATGTGTAATATGGGATAAGAATGCACCCACTGATATCCATTGATTCAAGGAGGAACATAGATCAATTATCGTAACTTATAGTAGTGTGCAAAAAGTTTGGGGAAATCGACCATGTAAGTCAAACATGTTTGAGGAGGAATATTGTTGATTTCATATCAGTAAGCAATCAACAAGGAGGATGGCTTGATTGGAATCTAAGTCACTAGATTAATTATAATAATACTGGGAGAATAACCAGATGAAGGCATAATACCTAATTAGTAAAAATGTTTATATGCACCTTAGGTGATATGTGTAATCTTAGTACTGTGTGTTTGGTGTGTACCCCTATTTATATGTGTTATGAAATGCCTCACATGGTAAATAAAATAAAAGAGTGTTTTTATTATTTTGAACATTTATAGAATATTTTAAATGTTTTTTTTATAATTTTTGGGCATATTTCCATGTTTGACACAAATCTATGGCTATTTACATGTATAAGATTATGGTTTAGTGTAAGTGTAAAGAATTGAACCTTTGTTGGCACAAGTATGACTCATGGACACTAGGTCCAACATATATAATGGTTTAGAAACAAAAAGGGGGAATATAATAATAATTAAGGGGTGGTCAAGCTAACTCTAATTTCCCTAAATAAGTGAATGCTACATACATAATCCCAAGGACCCCATGTCCAACATGAACTTTAGGTCAAATGTAGTTCTCTCAGGATTTGGGATAGAAGAAAATTGATGATTAGTAGGCATGATAATAGAGAATAAATAGGAAATACTATATAAAAAATGGCAAGAGTGTTTAATCAATGATAATGGAAATTGGAATGGGAATAAGAGTGGTCAAGTTGACCTGGGATGCCCCATGCATCCAAGCACTACTTACATAGACTGTGTGGACCTCAGGCTGATGTAGTTCTCCTAAAAGGGGAATAATAATAAGAAGAATCATAATGTTGAAAGGAAATGATCATTTTTATAATAAAGGGTTCCCACCCAAAATATATTGTGGCTTTGTAACTCTCATAGAGATTTTAAGTTGATCTTCATGAACTGGTAAAATGTAGATTAGAAGATATACCATGTTTAATAGTTGTTTTTCTTGAAATGTAGACAGTGATTTATTTAAGCATATATCCTAAAATAATGATCAGATTGATATGATATTTTTAGATAATTGTTTTAACATCGATACAAATTTGCATAGAAAATTTTAGAGAAAACTAGTGAACCAATTAAAACTATAGCTATTTTACCAACCATTTTTTCTCTCTCTTTTTTCTTAGAAGAAAAATAGAAAAGATAAAGATTGGAAGAAGAGGAAGATGTGGGGTGTGAAATTGAGTTCTAATAGATGTGTCATTATGTAGATAAAAAATATAATAGAGATAAGTCAATTGTTAGTGAAAAAATAAAAATAAAATATAAGACAACCTCTCAAGCCTAGTCCCTAGGTTGAGCTATGTGATAATTAAACATGAAATGAAATTGGAAAGATAAATCAACACTCTTACCTCCCTTGAATATATGTTTTAATAGTTTGACCTCAGCTTGTATAATTAGAGTTCATTGGTAATGTCAAATCCACATTTGGGCAGTATTTCCCCTTGCCTACACTTGATTTAGCTTTGGATTTGGCATGAGAGGTTGAAGTGTTGAATAAATTGAAGATTCTAGAATGATTTTTGCATAGTAAGTCTATAATAGATAATTTTGTCTAAATTGGAGTAAGAACCTCTAATTTATAGACTTTTGAAATGAATGTGAACCATCCATCTTGAATTAAGATCAAAGGGTTGAGAATAAATGGTAGTTTTTAATTCATAATTATAATTTTGAATTAAAAATTGGAGTGGATGACATGCAGGACCCATAAATGAATATAAAATTCATTTGGGAGGAAGATGTAATATAAAATTAGTAAGTGGGATTTAGTGGAATATGAGACAGGTTATTAAATTAGAAAGATGAGGAAGATAATATTATAAAATTCTAATGATGGAGGATAGACAGAGCCTAGGGCATATTTGAAAGTTGGAAAGGGAAATGAAGTGGAAGATGACATCACGAGGTGAGGATAATTTGATTTTTGGATTTATATAAATTGTAAATATTCAAAATCCTTGAAGCTTCTGATTAAGGAAGGATTAGTTAATTAATTTGGATTAATTACGTTAATAAAGATGTGAATAATAAACCATGAATAGTGATGATGAATAGTAATAATGAATAGTGACAAAGAATAGTAATGATGAATAGTGATGAATAATAGTATGAGAAATAGTGGTGATGAATTAGGATAAGGAAAAAATATATATGATTAGGTATTCATGAAAAGAAAGTTAAAATTAACATAAAGTGTCTGATTTTAAATGTCTACACTTACCACATACTTTAGTTTCCCAATAGTCAAAGAATTTTTAAAGTAATATACCAATTGCTTTTAGCCTAACTCTTCATCAATGTTGTTATATATTTGGTAGGCTAGTTCCTACTCTACAATTTTTTTAGGAACCTAGCATGGTAAAATCAAATCAAGTGCCCTCATTCCTCCAATTTTGAGGATTGTCACGTTGAGGTAATACTAGTAATCTCCCCATTTTTCAATGGTTCTCTTCAAGTTTTTTGATAGCCTAGGCATCTCGGTGCCATGATTTGGTTGGTACACTTGAGGGTAAATGTCTACATAAATCTTCTTGATTTCATTCTTAAATCGATAGATGAATATGACAAAATATTCTTCATAAATTTGATTGTCAACATATTCAATCAAGGGCTACCATAACTCTTTAGTTACCCAATGAGTCATGTCGAAGACTACATATAGTAAATAAGATATCATATAAAAGTTCCAATCCATAAGCATTTGTTAAGAGTGATACATCTAGGATGTTAGCCTAACACAAATAACTTCCCCCAGGGCAACAATCTTGTCTGAAGTCAACAAAATTTCCAATAGAGGGACCCACTATACTTAAACATAATACTAGGAAAGCCAAATAATTTATTCAAAATAACCATAATTATAGTAATGCCATGTCTAAATTTGATGTTCCCATTATAAAAGAAGGATCCCTTGGGATTTAAGCAATGGCCTCACACCAAACATAAATTCAATTTTTTTTCCACAATATTGTGCTCAAGTCATGTATTGGCCAAAGCTTAGTTATAAGCAATCTCAAGTCTTAAAAACTTGAGAAACCTATCAAATGCCCTCCTAAAAATGTAATCAATTGTATTTTTACATTTCCTAAGGTGTAATCAATCTCTAGTATAGGTTCCATTAAAAATTAAATATCGAAACACATCTGTACAGGTCATTACCTCTAGTTTTACCACTGCCTAATGAAGTCCCATGATTTTGAAGGGTAGTAGGTTTTAGATGTATTACTTTTGGTCCTCAAGAAGTTAGTCCTATGTAGAGTAGGGAACAATAGATTCCACTATGTTCTAAAGTGTCGAGTAGTGTTGGAATTTAAAACCAAGGGCACTCTTATCAAACACTGTATCTAGATATTTTGTGTTTCTCACACAAGAATAAATGTAAGGAGCCTATGTGCATGTCAATTTATAAAAGGAGGCCATTTCAATGATTTTGAGATACATAATTCTTTTTTTATTTTATAAATTCTCTCTAAAAAAATTGTGAAAACCCTTTTAGTCATAGGAAAAGCTCGAGAATTTAATATTCACTTGGAAATTAATGGTGAAGTGATTTTATTTTCATTATATTTTTTATATATCTCCCAAATTTTGTGCATTGAAATCTAAATTCATGTGACTTCAATGCAAATAATAAATTTTGATTTCATTCTCATTTATTTTTAAATGTACCAGTCAACTTTGGTAGGATTGTATTTGCCATATGACAATTCCTCCTTAACTTTACAAGACTAGTAACCATATTTGAGACAATTATCATTTCCTTACTTACTAGTTGTTTGCCTTATTGTCAACTTTATTTGTACATATTTTGGCCATGAATCCATTGGATCATGAAAATTGTATACTTTTTTATTGCTCATTCCTTTTAGATTTATAGTCCTACTTTGTATATTTTGGGGCTGAATGTTAACATGATTACACCATGTGGAATAATCCCATGCTTGTAGGAACTTGGGAAGTCAATGTTGTGGTTTTTTACATGTTTGAACTATGTATGTCCCATAAGGGTCTAGGTGAACAAAATTCAAACATGTAGCATGTTATTGAAGACCTAGAGGCTCAAATAATTGGGTCTATGAGACCTATGAATATTTAAATTTGTTTTTATATCTCCATAGTTATGATTAAACTAAAATGTGAAAAGTGTCAATCACTTAGAGATTAGAAGCTTAGAACCACTAAATTATAGCATCTTGGGGACACTAGATGATATTAATCCTTTTAAGGTTCTGGTTGATAGAGATATGCCAAGTGTTGAACACTTAAAATTATCGAAGCTCAAAACCATTAGACTATGGGAGTTCGAAGCCATTAGACAATTAACCTTTTTATAAAGCCTCTATGTTTTTTGGTTTATGAAAATGCACCACATGGCATGTTATTAGAAGTCAGATACTCAAAACACTTATAATTTTATTTGAGACTCAAAAAAATCCATGTGATGTAGCAATTCCACTTGTCAATGTCTAAGAGCTCGAGGACTTTGAAGACTTAGAATCTTCTGTGAATGTTGAAGGCTCTAGGTAATATGGTAATGCCACCTATCCTAATCTAGTAAAATACAGGTAAAGCCTGACTATGAATGATTAAAAATTCTTAGGATATAGTTCTACAGTCATAAGAAAAACATAGGAACATTAGGATGAAAAAAATAGTTTCATTAGTCCATAAATCAAAGTGCCAATCCTTCAAAAAGAAATATGAAAACTCAAGGTTCAAAATAAATCAAAGTAATTATCCAAGATTTTATTTTCATAATTCAAAATTTTGTAAATTTAGACTTCTAATGAAAACCTTAGACTTTTACATAAATACATTCATATTATGGACTTCTAAGGTTTATAGGACCCTAAATAAATATCTTCAACAATAATGGGTACTTGTTTGGGGTTTATGTGTTAGGCACAACATAGTGGAGAAGAACAATGGCCAACTCTCTTTTATATGAAATTATTTTAACTTTGATTAATATTCTGATCCATTTTAAGACTTAATGGCAGATAACAAGTAAAATTAATTAAAATACATAATCAAATTGAATATCTCTACTTTCATTACATTTCTTAATACACTTATTTACATTAGAAAAAAAACTAAGTACATTTTATTACATTTACTTATGGTAAAATAAAAAATTACACCATCCAATGTGGAAAAATTGAGGTGTGCCCTTCATTCCATGTATTCAAACATAGGGGATTTGTTGTTGGTCTTTCAATAGTTGTGTTATTTTTTGGTTGAATATTTTGTCTATCAGCATACTGGTAAACAAAATAGGTCTTATTAGCTAAATTAGGAAGATTAGTCATCCAAATGTGTAAGTTTATCACATCAAAAGGAGACTGCTCTCTCCTCTCATCAAGGGGAGGTTCCCTGTGGATATGATATGTATATGTATAAACAAAAAATAATACTCAAAGGTAGGACAAGACATCCATCTCTCTTTCTTCAGAGATGATGTGTGCAAAACAAAGGAAAAACTCAAGGGGAATGATAGACAGCACTCCTCTTCTTTCAGAAGGACTATTCAGTCAGCCACAACAATACTCCTGGAAATAAAAATAGAATATAACTGAGAGTATGGTAACCAGCAAATCGGGACATAACACAAAGTCTCTATCTGAAATTCTCAAGAGTAATATATGAAGGACAATGAGAGCTCAAAGTCTTTTCAAAGTCCTTTACATAACAATGAAAAGAAAACACACTGAAGGCAACTATGGGGGCACAAAGTCTCTACATAGTTGATTCTTCAGGACACCTTTCTGACTAATTTTACTAATCCTGCTTGTTAAATCAATAGAAAAGAAAATAAATCAAGGAAACAGACAAAAGAATAGTTTCCTCAACAATAAAAGATATCACAGCACAAAGTCTGAAAAAGTCCCTTGCTTTCTTATTCTAGTAAAAAAATATGATAAACAGACTGAGCACAAAGTCTCAATGATGCCTCTCAATTTAGGCAGAGCTTCATTCAAATTGTCAAAAAAGAGATTCATTTACAATGAAAGAAAGTCCCTTATATAGCCACTTCAAGAAGGACTCGGGAACGGTAATACATCATGATGCGTTGGGAACTGTTAGGGAGACAAGCTGGAACTTTGGGGCATTTTACCCATTTGATCTTCTTAATGTAGATAAACAAGTCACGCAATTGAAAGATTAACACTTTCAATGTCCACCTGGCGGTTTGATCTTGTCTTCATCATTCCTCCTTTCTTGGTTAATTTAATTGGGCCCTGGATTCATTCATTGTTCTATCTTTCCTCACTTTCAGCTAGTTTTGGTCTTGAATTCTGGGAATGCATTTGGGTATCTAAATTCAAATAATCAATGCATATTTCATTGTCTTCAATTTGACGTTCGTGCGCCCATCACTATGTTTCCAACGGCTAGTTGGTTGTGTTGAATTTGACATCTTCAGGCGCGTCACCCCTTGGTCCTCTTTCGGCTTTTGACTTTCTACTAGGTACTTTTATGGATTAGACTTGCCCTTTCGATCCTTAATAAATGGTCTATGTCAAGTCAAAATAGTCCTTCATTTTGACCTTCGAGATTTCTATTTGAGGCTTCCTTCGGGCAAATGTTTCCCGCGGACATTTTCTCAGGGAAAATTCCCGCAGACAAATCCCTGGGGAAAATTCCCATGGACAAAAGTCTGGGGAAAATTCTCGCAGATAAAAGTCTGGGGAAAATTCCCATGGACAAAAAGTCCACAGAAATGTTGACTATTCTTTTGAAAATTCCTTCGAGGTCCTTCGGCCATTTAGAATTCTTTTGGGCTTTCTGTTCAAAGGAATTCCTTCAGACAAAAATCTGAAAGAATTAAGTCTTAGTCAATTTTTAAATGCCTTAAACAAATTTGAAAGAATTACCTTTCGGCTTCCTTGAAAAATGACCCTTCCGAAGGGTGCCTTTATTGACTAAGTGTCTTCCACAAGGGCACTTCTCCTTCGAGAAGTCTCCTTTTGCATTGAACCACCCCTTTGAACTTTGACGTTGAACCAAGGCTTTGAACCAAGGCTTTGAACCAAAAATTGTTCAAGCCAATGGTTCAATAAATGAAACAAGCCGATGAACTAAACATTGAACCAAACATAATGAACTTGCCTTTGAACCATCAAGAACTTTGATGTTGAACCAATCAGTTGAACCAAGACTTTGAACCAAGTTTTGGTTCAACGGTTCAAACAAAGCTTTGAAAAATGTCTTTGAACCTGTTAATGAACCTATAGACATTGAACCAAAAGATGAACTGAAAGAATGAACCAACTGAGTGAACTATTTGGTTAAACCAAAAGACACTGAGTGAAATAAAGCATTGAACTGCTTGGTTGAACTGAGCCATTAAAATGTTCCTTTGGTTGAACCCGCCATTGAACCTTGAACCCATTGAACCTTTGAACCAAAGTGGTTCAATGGTTTAACGATTCAATGGTTCAAGCCGCCTTGATTTGGCCAAGTGTCTTGAAGCTGATGAACCAATTGAAGTGATTGAACTTTGAACCTTCTTGAAGCACTTAACTATTGCCAAAGACTTTGAACTTGTTGAGCCTTGAACCCATTGAAACTTTGAACCAAAGTGGTTCAATGGTTTAACAGTTAAATGGTTCAAGTCTCTTTTTGTACTCAGATGCTTGCTGATAGAGATTTTCAACTGAACCAAAGCTCTAAACCAATCTTGGAGAATGAATAAGTGTTGAAAACTAATTCTTTTGATTGAAATCACTTACAGAAGTCTTTGATCTTATATAAATTAACCTGCCTGTAGAGTCTATAGATTTTCCTTTCTCTGCACAGTCCGTAGATTTTTCTTCCTACTGAGTCCGTAGATTTTTTGAGAAGCTTATAAAATGAGGAATTTGAATGTCTAGGACAAATTTTGAAAATGGAAGATACAATTTTGGTCTGTAAGACCAAAATATTTCAAATGTTGTCCCAAAAATGACAGCTATTTTTTAGGGGACAATAGCTAGCTCCAGTTGGGGAACTTTTATTAATTGCAAAATGAATTGAAAGGAGTAGAATCTATAATTTCAAATGTCTTTATGTGTACCATTGGGCTTCAGAGTCATGTTATCTAGAAATGAAATACATCAAAAAGAAAATAAACAAAATAAAACAGAATTAAAACTGTACAAATATACATATATACAAAGACAATAATCTGATACTTTAAGAGTTGAAGTGTTTCAGATGCTGCCCATTATGGGGCAGAGAAAAGAGTGTGCCATCTTGGTATTTCAATAGAAATCTATTTTCACCCATGTGCTGATGAATTATAAATGGGCCTCTCCAAAGCGAATCAAATTTTCCATGCATCCCTTTTGGTTCTCTTCTTTTGTCCCATAGCAGGACTTGATCCCCAATCTGGAAATCATGATTTTTGGCCTTCTGATCAAAGAGTTTCTTTACCAAACTTTGATGAGCAGCAATTCTATCCACCACCATGGTTCTCTGTTCCTCCAACTGAGTCAGGCACATGATTCTTTTGTCAAGAAAACTCTCATATGTCTGATCTTCAATGGCCTTCACCAATTTCAAGGCTGGTAACTCTAAGGTGATTGGTATCTCAGCATCAATACCGTAAAGAAGTTGAAAAGGAGACATACCAATTGCCCTCTTTGGTGTGATCCTATTTTCCCACAGAGCATCAACCAATGCTTTATGCCATGTCCTTTGATTATTATCTGCTAGCTTTTTGATAATGGTTACCAAATTCTTATTACTAGACTCAGCATGTCCATTCCCTTGTGGAAAATAATTAGAAGAATGAGAGAGTGTAATTGAATAATGAAAATAGAATTGTGTAATCTCTTGAGAGGTGAAACAGGCTACATTATCAGTAATAATTTTGAGTGGAACTCCAAACCTAGAAATGATATTCTCTTTGAGGAAGTTGCATACAACTTCTGAAGTAGCATGCTTAATTGGGATTGCTTCTACCCACTTGGTGAAATAATCAATTGTTGTAAGGACATAATCATGTCCAGCACTTGAAGATGGCTTTATTGTCCCAATAAAATCAAGTCCCCATTACTGGAAAGGTTCCTCTATGATTACTGGCTTGAGAGGTAGGGCAGCCAACTTGGGTCTTCCAACAAATTGTTGGTAAAGTTCACATTTCGTCACCCACTTATGTGCATCTTGGAAAAGAGTTGGCCAGTAATACCTGGCTCGCAAAATTTTGTGAGCAGCCACAGGAGCAAAAAAATGCCCTCCACAGGCCATATTATGGAAATATTTCAAAAGTTAGGTTTGTTGTTCTTTGTCTACACAGCGAAGAAAAACTCCATCTATGCTTCTCTTATATAGGCCATTATCCCAAAGGACAAAATTGGCAGCTTTCAACTTAATAGTCCTCCTTTCTTTGTAAGAAAAATGAGTAGGACATTCACCATAAGTCAGAAAATAGGTGATACATGGGTACCATTCATTGGTAGTAGAGACAAAAAGGATTGTTGGCATATCTTTCACTTCAGCTTCTTCATGTTGTGTATCTTCTGGCTTATTGTCAGCCATTAATTGGCATAGGCCTTTACCTCTAACCAACTTTGTCAGCGTGATATCCAGATCAAATTCTTAGATCTTTGCAATCCAATTACCTCTCTTTGTGCCAAACTCCTGCTGAGTTAATATAGACTTGACTATAGTGTCAGGAACTAAGGCAGTAGTATGTGAATTTAGAATATAGAAGCAGAAATGTTTGACTACTTTTACCAAGGCATAGGCATGCTTCTCTATATTTGAATACTTCATTTCATGGGTTTTGAGAGGGAAACTCATGAAATGGATAGGGGATTCCATACCTTCCTTGTCTTGTTAAACAAAAATCATTGAAAGAGTATGCTCAGATGCATAGCTATATATGATGAAATCTTTGTGGTAATCTAGACAAATCAAGGTAGGGGCGTGAGTAATGGCAGTTTTGATATCTTGAAACATTGATTTACCTTCTTTATTCCAGCTAAAGGTAGTCTTACCTTTCATCATGTTCACAATGTGTCTTGTCTTTTTAGCAAATTTAGGAATGAATCTATGTAAGAAATTCACTTTTCTAAAGAAAGAGTGAACGACATTTTTACTTGTAGGCAAATTCAGTTCCTGAATAGATTTGACTCTATATGAGTCAATCTTTATGCCTTCTTTAGACACAATGTGTCCAAGGAGTTTCCCCTCTGTTACTCTGAAAATAGACTTCTTAAGATTCAAAGAAATACCATTCTGGCGGCAGTGCTCCAACACTTGTTGCAAGTGGCGTATATGATCAGATTGACGCTTTGAAAAGACAGTTAATTCATTAAGATATACCACTATGAATTTGCCAATTTCATCTTTGAAGGACATGTCCATTGCTCTCTGAAAGGTAGCACCAGCATTTTTTAAGCTAAAAGGCATTCTTTTATATGCAAATGTACCCCAAAGTGTGGTGAATGCAGTCTTGTGTTGGTCAGCTTCACCAACTTCAACTTGATTATAACCTGAGAAGCCATCTAGCATTGATAGCATTTTTGATCATGTTACTATTTGAAGCACTTGGTCCATGATTGGCAAAGGGTAATTGTCTTTTAGAGATGACTAATTTAGATTCCTAAAATCTACACAAATGTAGATTTCACCATTTTTCTTTCTTACAAGTACTATGTTCACAATCCATGTAGAATGAAGGATTGGGAAGATAATTCTAGCATTTAACATTTTTTGTATCTTAGACATAATAGTACCTAAAATTTTTGGATTGTATTGTTTAGATTTATGCTTGTAGGGCGTTGAATTAGCCTTGAGAGGAATGTGATGGCATATTTTATCAGGTCTGAGAGACTTCAGGTCTTCATAAGAATATGCTAAGACATCAATGTATTGACGGAGCAAAGAGGTGAATTTGAATCTTTCTTCAGGGGTGCAACACTTACCAATGTTGACCATCTTGGGATTTTCTTTGTTGGTCAGATTTACTTGGTCAAATCCTTGAGAAAAAATTGAATCTGTTTGTTGTTGTTTGATGAATCTATCATACTTTCAAACAACTTCTCAAGAGAAACCAGGCCTTTAAGAATTTTGTTTTCTTTTAGCTGTAGGAACTCTTCATTTACATCTAAACTGGATTCAAAAAAAGATTCAGACTTTTGAGATTCGCTACCTTCAAAATATAGCTGTTCAAAATTGTCTTTTCGTTCCAAGAAAGCAATGATCTGATGATTATCATTGAATATTTGCTAATGATCAGCATTGTCAGGAACACTCGGTCTATAGACCAACTCAATGGTATATTTATCTTCTTTAAAATTTGAATGAAGAAGTAAGAGAGTTCCTAAAATAGCAAGTGCATCAGCTCTGTCATTAGACTCTCTGAGAATGGCAGAAATGTTGAAAGCATCAAAGCTTTCAATTTGATCCCAAACCAAGTTATGGTAGTGACATAACCTCTCATTCTTGGTCTGATATAGATTTCTCACTTGACAGACCACTAATTCAGCATACCCTTTGGCACGAAGAAACTTAATGCCTCTTTCTTGAGCAACTTTCATGCCCAGTAACAGCGATTCATATTCAACTGTATTGTTAGTATTACTAAATTGTAATTTATAGGATGAAGGAAACATATCTCCTTGAGGAGATATCAAGACAATCTCAGCTCCGAAACTAGTAGAGGAATAGCTACCATCAAATTCTAGAGTCCAAATCTCAATAGACACTAACTTTACTTCAGACTTTCCCTCATCAAAAATGGAGGGCACTTCTTCATCTGTATATAGAAAGTAGTTACCCATACCTATGGATTCAAAAAGGATTTGAGCTTTAGGAGCTGACGTCTTGGTAACTACATACTTTGCTTCCTTTTCAGGAAGTAATCTCTTCATCATGCCTTGGACAAGAATCCTTGCCTCAGATAGATCCATGTTCAGTTCTCCTCCTACGTCTTTATAGAAATTTCATCCAAGCAAAATGTTATAAGATGCTGGGATGTCAGCCACTAAGACAGTCATTTTAATCCTCTTGTCTGGAAAGGCTGTGAATGCAAATTAGGCATCTTTGATTTGCTCTAGCAATGGTACTTGCTTGTTCTCCATGGAGAAACATCTCCCAAATGTCTTAGTCAGTGTGAGACCAAGAGACTCAGTGACTTTAGCAGGCATGACATTGTCAGATGTGCCTGAGTCTATAATATAGTTACTCAGCTTGTGACCATTGATTAATAGGGAAACATAGAAGGGTTCTATTTTTCCAAGAGCAGATGGAGGAGTAATGATCAAATTATTTGGAATAGGTGTATTCTTTGGAGAATTAAAAGTTATTTTTTTAGCCTTTTATCCTGCAGGAATGGTTTGATTTTTAACATATTGAACCAGCTTGTTCAGTTGATCCAAATTAGATTGAAAGTATTCAAATTTAGACATCTATATTTTTGTCTTTTTGACATGATCAATTATGTCAAATGGCTGAATTGAGCTAGGTATAGAGAAAGGTACTTCAATTTTCTGATTTTTTAGAGGGATGGGAGATGGGCTGGTTTGCGAATTGGGAGTAGAAAGTGAAGGCAAAACAAATGTATTTACCTTTTGGATGATGACTGAATATTTTTATTGAAAAGGCAGAGCTATCCCACGTTTAGAAATTGTGACTATTGGTTGTGGTTACTCTTCTATCTTTTCTTTATTAGCTTGCTGGACTAATTGGTTCTTAGACCTGGTAAACACTACATATGATCCATCTGAAGCTTCTCCTTTACTTCCAGGTTCATCTTGGTAATTCAAGAAACCAATGTGGCAGTCACCAACTGATTCTTCTTGATTGTCTTCAACGATATCAGCATCATTTTCCTGATTCAATTCAGGCTGAAAAGAGAATTTTGATTCTATTCCAAGGTATTCCATTGCTGAATTGATTGGAGGAGCTTCTAGGGCAAGTTTTCCTTATGGGGGATGAAGGCGATTTTGTTGCCCTTGGTTCCTGAAAACATTACCCTGATATGACTAATTTGGGAATGTCCTTATTGTTGGGTGAATATTTTGTCGTCAACTAACTGATGACAGAATGGGGATATCAGCCACAGCATAAGGGAGATTTACACTACGAGGAGTGTGGCTTTACCAGATCAAGACGAGGTAAATCTCTCCTCTCATCAAGGGGAGGTTCCCTATCAATACTTACGTGCTGGATATATATAATTAAGCAAAAAATAACACATGGGGGTGGTATAACAGCATCTACTTCTCTTTTTTCAGAAGTAATGTATGAAGGACAAAAGAGAAAAATCCCTGGTCTAAAGCTAACAACACTCCTCTTCTTTCAGGAATGGTATCAAACGAAGAGCAAGAGATTACCTGAAGTAACAAAGTACCCAAGAATGCTCACACAAGCACAAAGTCTTCCGTAGCTTCTCCACATATCTGAAATGAGTACAACCGTAGAGTAAAGTGAAGCACAAAGTCTTCACCTGAAACTATAAAAGATAACTGAATCTCAAAGATAAAAGTAGCACAAAGTCTATCTTCTACCCTCTAGAAGTGCTCTCAGATAATATCAACACATTCACTTTGCTTATTAAATTAGATAAACAAGAGGTTATCAGGAAAGAGTACATAAGAAACTATTTCCTAGACGACACAGATAACTTCAACACAAAGTCTGAAATCACTTGCTTCTCATTCATTCAACAAAATATGATTTACAAATCTGAGCACAAAGTCTCAAAAGTTGCTTCAATTTCAGCAGAGTGTTTGCTCTCAATTTTTCCAAGATCATTTACAAATGAGGTCTCCACTATATATAGGGAGAAAAAAACCTCAAAAATAGAAAATAATAAAATATAAAATATCTTGGTCAAAGATGACTCATCTTTGACTTTTAGATATTTTCTAAAATATTTTATTCGTAATTACAAATTACAAAATTGCATGCATTCTGCACAAAACAGAAATGCATAAGGATAGAAGAAGAAAGAGAGAAAGTGTCAATTTTTGTCGTCGGAGTCCTTCAGATGAGCATCGCACATGGTGATCGATGCTTGAATTTCTATGCTGTCTGGCGCAACTGTGTTCTTAGAGACGATTCTAACTCTGATCAGCACGTCCTCCAATGCTGTGACGGCTTTAGCATGGTTAGTTAACCTGGATTTTAGACTCTCCAAAGTTAACTGAGCATTTAGAATGCTATCCACCGAGGACATTGAGAAGGATGTTTCAACAAAAGCTTTTTGGATCATCTTTTTTCGATTTTGAAGATCAATGACTTCTTGATCTCGACATAGGAGTCCTTATTGGAGATGGCACCAACAAACATCAGAGTGCTCTTCTCAGGATTTTTCATTTATTTCCCTCTGTCGGGATCTTTCTCCAAACTATCCATCTCTATTTTCAGTCTTCTTCATGGTCTTGGACTGCTTCAGGGAAACTTCAGTGACCTGGAAGAACTTCTGTTGAAAAGACATTGATGAAGAGGGACCCTTCACAGAAACCGCAGACGGAACCATGATTGTGCAATCAGAGGAAGAAGGGAGTGATCAGGGAGATCCGCACGTTTGCTGGTCACGATCAGGGAAATGCGCTTGAAAGGGATGAGACGCGAGCAAGTCAAAAAGCAGAAGAAGAAGGGGAGCAGGCACAAAAAATGAAAAGAATGAAGGTTTCTCTAGATTTGGAGAAATGTGAGTACCAGTTGCAAGGGCGGCAAAAATTACCGCCTCTGCATCGTTTAGATGTAAGGGCGGCAAAAATTGCCGCTCCTACACGAGCGGAGGAATAGAGACGGCAAGAACGACCGACGCCGGCAGACAACACCGCTGACGTCGGCAAACCTGCTGACGACGGCAGAAGAAAACCGCCGACATCGGCAAATCTGCCGATGGCAGCAGAATATCGGCTGACGACGACATAATCTTGGCTTAAACAGCCTGCGGGGAATTTACCGCCCGCTGAATGGGCGGCAAATTTGGGACGAAGAATGCATGTAAGGGTGACAAAATTTGCCGCCCTTGCATAAAAATTGCAGGGGCAGCGATTTTTGCCGCCCTTGCATAAAAAAGGAAGAAAAGTGCAGAGGCGGCGATTTTCGCTGCCCATGCACAGGGGAAAAGGGAGGAAAGACTAATTCCTAAAGGAGTTCAGGAGGGAAAAAATTTGGTAGGGACGAGGTGGTAACCACTTCTCATTCTGAGGCCAAGATGGGAGCAAATTCGAAATCCATTTAGAAGAACGAACTGAGGGGGACGAAAAGACAAAACAAACAAGTTTCGCAGGGGAGTTCCAAAAATAAGCACAACTGATTTTGGGAACAACAGCTAGCTCCTGTTGGGGAACTGCCTTCTATTACAAAAAGTGATGGAAGGGAGTAGAATTCAGAATCTCCAGTGCCTTAGAAGCATGCCATTGGGCCACGGAGTCAAGCTACTCAAAAAAAAAAAAAAAAAGGCTCAAAAGATGAAAACAAAACAAATAAAACAAAGCTAAAGACTATACAAATATACAGGTGAATTTATTTGGTACTTTAAGAAACGAAGCACCCCAGATGCTGCCCCTTTAGAGGCAGTGGCGATGACGCTTTGTCTTGATACACCAGTAAGAGGCCATTTTTTCCCCAAAATTGACGATGTGCAAATGGAAACTTCCACCACCATAAAACCAAATTCCTGTGCCGTCCCTTTAGTTTTCTCCTCTTGCCCCACAACAAGATTTGTCTTTCTACCCGAAAACCATGAATCTTCATTTTCTTGGTGAAGAGTTCTTTTCTCTGATCATGATGCACAATAGTATGGTCAGATACCATAATTGGTTGCTCTTCTGGCTCCATCCAGCACCTGATTTGATTGTCCTCATTTGACACCTGCCACTGATTGGCACTATCAGGTCCACTTGTCATTATTTTAGTTGAACCAATTTTCTGGTTGGCATTCTCAAGAGCTATAACAGGTTCTTCATGAACGTCTTCTATGGTCAGAAGATAATTACCCCTGCCAGAGGACTCAAACAAAATCTGAGCCGCAGGAGATGACGTTTGGGTGACCACGTACTTTGCCTCTCTCTCAGGGAGCAACCTTTGCATCACACCTTTCACAGGGATCCTTGCCTGGGATAAGTCCATGCTCAATTCTCCTCCGACATCTTTGCAAAAGTTTCGTCCAAGCAGAATGCCATATGAGGCTGGGACGTCAGCTACCAGCACTGTCATCTTAATCCTCTTGTCAGGGAACACTACAAATGCAAATTGGGCATCTTTGATTTGTCCCAATAGTGGTACTTGTTTGTTCTCCATGGAGAAACATCTCCCAAAAGTTTTAGTCAATGTGAGACCAAGAGATTCTGCCACTCTAGCAGGCATAACATTGTCAGATGCACCAGAATTGATGATGCAGTTGCTCAGCTTGCGACCGTTTATTAATAGAGAAACATAGAAAGGTTCTATTTTCTCTATTTTCTCAGGAGCAACTAGAGGAGTCACGACAAGATTGCTTTGGGTGGATACATCTTTTGGGGGACCATGAGTTACCCTCAAAATTTCTTGTCCTGCAGGGACGGCTATACCTTTCACACATTTTGCCAATCTATCCAACTGTTCAGGATGGGCTTGTAGAAATTCAAGTTCAAACATTTGAATTTTAGTCTTTTTGACATGCTCGATTATATCAAATGTCGGTATTAGACTAGGCACAGAGGATGGGAGTTCACTCTTTTGGTTTTTGGGATGGGAAGAACTAGTTTGCCAAGTGGAAGTAAAGAGTGCAGGGATGCTTGGGGTACGTACCTTTTCAATAGTCAACGGGTCCTTTGGTTGGAAGGGCAAAGTGGTTCCCTGCTTGGCAATTGAAACTGCTGGCCAAGGTTGCTCCTCTGTCTTCTCTTTATCAGCTTGTCAGGCTGACTGTTTCTGGGACTGGGTGAATACGGCATATGATCCTTCAGTTGCATTCCCCTCACTCCTGGGTTCATCTTGATAATTCAGGTAGCCAATGACGGAGTCACCAGCTAATTCTCCTTCTTGCTCTCCAAAGAGATTAGCATCATATTGTTGGTCCAACTCAGGTTGGAAAGGGGGAGCATGTTCTGTTTCCAGATATCCAACCACTGAGTTGGTTGGAGGGGCTTCAAGGGTGAGGTTCCTCTGTGGGGGAGGGAGACGATTTGGCTGCCCTTGATTCCTAGCAGCATTACCTTGGTACGCTTGATTCTGAAATGTCCTCCTTGGTATATCCTGATTAGGAGAAGCAGACATAACTTGGGCCATCTGTCTTCTGAGAGCTAGCATTTCATCTGCTAACTTTTGTACCATAGGATCTATAGTAGCTGTAGAAAAACTTTCAGCAGATGAAGAAAATTTATTTTTACTTGGGTCTTTTCTGATCTTACCTGCCAGGATAAGATCATCCTCAATCTCAGTAGCCAAATTTTGAGCCAATGCTAGATCCATAGGGCCAGCTCGCCTTAATAAGAAACTTACTTCAGGAAGCTGCGAGTTGATGAAAAAACACTTGAGATTTTCCAGCGTGCGCTGAGCCACAGTCGGAATCCAGTTTCTCAACTTGTTGAATTTGGCTATGAAATCCCTCATGGGTTCTTGGGATTATTTTTTCATCTGTGTTAGCTGAGCTAACAAAGCATGTGCATCTTCAGCGGGTTTAAATCTAGCTTCAAATATGGACTTTAGTGTATTCCAGTCAGTTACTGACCTGACCTGTAAGTGATAGAACCAATCCACAGCAGCACCTTGCAAAGTCTCTACAAAAAGTCTCACCGCTACATCTTCAAAATTGACACCAATTACGCCACATGCTATGGAGAAAGCAGCAATATGCTCGTCGGGATGAACCTTTCCATCTCCAAAGAACCTAGGAAAATTTTTCCTAGAATTATGAGGTAGTTCATGCAGAGGTGGGATTAAATTAAGAGGGCCGAAGGAATTACCCCACGGGCCTTGAGCCATGGTGATAAGAGGGTGAAAAGGTGGGATAACAAACCTTGGTGGAGTGTTTATAGGTAGGCGGCGATTGACAGCTAGAAAAAGGGTTCTACCTTGTGTTGGTGACTTGACAACGCTAGAAGGAAAGCTCCTAGACCGTTGAAGAGAAGCAGGTGGAGGAAACAGATCAAAATTACTCTGTTGCACCAATTCAAACACAGGGTCAACAACACCCTTAAATCTCTGACTTCTGGTATAGCGTGGGGTTGCCAAATTTTTAAAACAAAAATGGGACCGAAACTACTTCAAGTTGAAGCCTGAGGCTTCAAAATGTGCGCTCTTCCCAGTAGCTCTGGTTTCACAGACCAGATAATATAATGGAGGCAACTGGTAAAGCTAAAATGATAATGGGTAAGACATGAAATGGAGTCGCCAGATTATGTAATGGAGAAGGGTAAGGACTGCTTTAATCTAAAATTTGAGGTTTCAGACTGCACATCCGAGTCCCCAGTAGAGTCGCCAAAAAACTGTTGGGTGAATATTTTGTCGTCAACTAACTGATGACAGAATGGGGATATCAGCCACAGCATAAGGGAGATTTACACTACGAGGAGTGTGGCTTTACCAGATCAAGACGAGGTAAATCTCTCCTCTCATCAAGGGGAGGTTCCCTATCAATACTTACATGCTGGATATATATAATTAAGCAAAAACTAACACATGGGGGTGGTATAACAGTATCTACTTCTCTTTTTTCAGAAGTAATGTATGAAGGACAAAAGAGGAAAATCCCTGGTCTAAAGCTAACAACACTCCTCTTCTTTCAGGAATGGTATCAAACGAAGAGCAAGAGATTACCTGAAGTAACAAAGTACCCAAGAATGCTCACGCAAGCACAAAGTCTTCCGTAGCTTCTCCACAGATCCGAAATGAGTACAACCGTAGAGTAAAGTGAAGCACAAAGTCTTCACCTGAAACTACAAAAGATAACTGAATCTCAAAGATAAAAGTAGCACAAAGTCTATCTTCTACCCTCTAGAAGCGCTCTCAGATAATATCAACACATTCACTTTGCTTATTAAATTAGATAAACAAGAGGTTATCAGGAAAGAGTACATAAGAAACTATTTCCTAGACGACACAGATAACTTCAACACAAAGTCTGAAATCACTTGCTTCTCATTCATTCAACAAAATATGATTTACAAATCTGAGCACAAAGTCTCAAAAGTTGCTTCAATTTCAGCAGAGTGTTTGCTCTCAATTTTTCCAAGATCATTTACAAATGAGGTCTCCACTATATATAGGGAGAAAAAAACCTCAAAAATAGAAAATAATAAAATATAAAATATCTTGGTCAAAGATGACTCATCTTTGACTTTTAGATATTTTCTGAAATATTTTATTCGTAATTACAAATTACAAAATTGCATGCATTCTGCACAAAACAGAAATGCATAAGGATAGAAGAAGAAAGAGAGAAAGTGTCAATTTTTGTCGTCGGAGTCCTTCAGATGAGCATCGCACATGGTGATCGATGCTTGAATTTCTATGCTGTCTGGTGCAACTGTGTTCTTGGAGACGATTCTAACCCTGATCAGCACGTCCTTCAATGTTGTGACGACTTTAGCGTGGTTAGTTAACCTGGATTTTAGACTCTCCAAAGTTAACTGAGCATTTAGAATGCTGTCCACCGAGGACATTGAGAAGGATGTTTCAACAAAAGCTTTTCGGATCATCTTTTTTGGATTTTGAAGATCAATGACTTCTTGATCTCGACATAGGAGTCCTTACTAGAGATGGCACCAACAAACATCAGAGTGCTCTTCTCAGGATTTTTCATTTATTTCCCTCTGTCGGGATCTTTCTCCAAACTATCCATCTCTATTTTCAGTCTTCTTCATGGTCTTGGACTGCTTCAGGGAAACTTCAGTGACCTGGAAGAACTTCTGTTGAAAAGACGTTGATGAAGAGGGACCCTTCACAGAAACCATAGAAGGAACCATGATTGTGCAATCAGAGGAAGAAGGGAGTGATCAGGGAGATCCGCACGTTTGCTGGTCACGATCAGGGAAATGCGCTTGAAAGGGATGAGACGCGAGCAGGTCAAAAAGCAAAAGAAGAAGGGGAGCAGGCACAAAAAATGAAAAGAATGAAGGTTTCTCTAGAGTTGGAGAAATGTGAGTACCAGTTGCAAGGGTGGCAAAAATTACCGCCTCTGCATCGTTTAGATGTAAGGGTGGCAAAAATTGCCGCTCCTGCACGGGCGGAGGAATGGAGACGGCAAGAACGATCGACGCCAGCAGACAACACCACCGACATCGGCAAACCTACCGACGATGGTAGAAGAAAACCGTCGACGTCGGCAAATTTGCTGACGGCGGCAGAATATCGGCCGACGACGGCGTAATCTTGGCTTAAATAGCCCGCGAGGAATTTACCGCCTGCTGAATGGGCGGCGAATTTGGGACGAAGAACGCATGTAAGGGTGACAAAATTTGCCGCCCTTGCACAAAAAGTGCAGGGGCGGCGATTTTTGCCGCCCTTGCATAAAAAAGGAATAAAAGTGCAGAGGCGGCGATTTTTGCCGCCCATGCACAGGGGAAAAGGGAGGAAAGACTAATTCCTGAAGGAGTTCAGGAGGGAAAAAATTTGGTAGGGACGAGGTGGTAACCACTTCTCATTTCAAGGCCAAGATGGGAGCAAATTCGAAATCCATTTCGAAGAACGAACTGAGGGGGACGAAAAGACGAAACAAACAAGTTTCGCAAGGGAGTTCCAAAAATAAGCACAGCTGATTTTGGGAACAACACTTATGTATGTAGGAGTAGAAGACATTCCTTGAGCCATTTACTTTTTGAGAGCAAGCAACTCATTTGCTAATTTATGCACCATTGGATCTGTGGTGCTTGTAGATGTAAATTCAGAAGATGATGATGCTCTATTTCTATTTGGATCTCTTCTTATCTTCCCTACTAAGATGAGATCATCTTCTACTTCAGTGGCCAAAAGTTGAGCTACAGCGCGATCTATTTGACCAGCACGTCTCAAGAGAAAACTGACTTTAGGTAGCTAAGAATTAATGAAAAAGCATTTAAGATTCTCAGCTGTAGGTCTAGCAATTATAGGGATTCTATTTCTCAATTTGTCAAATTTAGCTATGAAGTCTCTCATAGGCTCGTGAGGCTATTTCTTCATCTATGTAAGTTGAGCCAGAAGCATATGTGCATCTTCTGCAGGTTTGAATTTGGCTTCAAACTTAGCTTTAAGAGTATTCCAATCAGTCACAGACCGAGCCTGTAGATGGTAAAACCAATCTACAGTAGCACCTTGTAGTGTTTCAACAAAAATCCTAACTGCTACATCTTCAAATTTTACTCTGATTACTCCACAAGCTATACTAAATGTTGTAATATGTTCATCAGGTTGAACTTTCCCGTCACCATAAAATTTAGAGAAATTCTTCCTAGAACTGCGTGGAAGCTCATGTAGAGGAGGAGTAAGATTGAGAGGACCAAAATCATTACCCCAAGGGCCTTAAACTGCCATTATAGGATACTAAAAAGGTGGGATAACAAATCTCAAAGGGGTAATTATAAGCACAGCTTTATCAACAACAGAAGTAGATACTTTACCTAGTTATGGAGATCTGACTTTAGTAGGAGGGAAGCTCTTGGATTGTTGGAGACGAGATGGTGAAGGAAATAGATCAAAATCACTTTGATGTACTAGTTTGAACATAGGGTCAATGATACCTTTAGCCCTTTGGCTTCGTGTATACCTTGAATCTGCCAGATTGTGAAACAAAAATGGAAAATATTTGACTTTGCTTCAGTTTGAAGCTTGAGGCTTTAAACTGTGCATTCTTTCCCAGTTAGTGTGGAGGTGAATGGATAGGATATAAATGGATAATGGGTATTTCCCCAGCCGAGTCACCAAAAACTGTTGATTGAATATTTTGTCTATCAGCATACTGGTAAACAAAATAGGTCTGATCAGCCAAAGTAGGAAGATTAGTCATCCAAATGTGTAAGTTTATCACATCAGAAGGAGACTGCTCTCTCCTCTCATCAAGGGGAGGTTCCCTGTAGATATGCTATGTATATGTATAAACAGAAAATAATACTCAAAGGTAGGACAAGACATCCATCTCTCTTTCTTCAGAGATGATGTGTGCAAAACAAAGGAAAAACTCAAGGGGAATGATAGACAGCACTCCTCTTCTTTCAAAAGGACTATTTAGTTAGACAAAAGAATACTCCTGGAAATAAAAATAGAATATAACTGAGAGTATGGTAACCAGCAAATCAAGACACATCACAAAGTGTCTATCTGAAATGCTCAAGAGTAATATACGAAGGACAATGAGAGCTCAAAGTCTTTTCAAAGTCCTTTACATAGCAATGAAAAGAAAACACACTAAAGGTAGCTATGGGGGCACAAAGTCTCTCTAAAGTTGATTCTTCAGGACACCTTCCTAACTAATTTTACTAATCTTAGTTGTTAAATCAATGGAACAGAAAATAAATCAAGGAAACAGACATAAGAATAGTTTCCTCAACAACAAAAGATATCACAGCACAAAATCTAAAAAAGTCCCTTGCTTTCTTATTCTAGTAACAAAATATGATAAACAAACTGAGCACAAAGTCTCAATGATGCCTCTCAATTTGGGCAGAGTTTCATTTAGATTGTCAAAAAAGAGATGCATTTACAATGAAAGAAAGTCCCTTATATAGCCACTTCAAGAAGGACTTGGGAACAGTAATACATCATGATGTATTGGGAACTGTTAGGAAGACAAGCTAGAACTTTGGGGCATTTTACCCATTTGATCTTCTTAATGTAGATAAACAAGTCACGCAATTGAAAGATTACAACTTTCAATGTCCACCTGGCGGTCTAATCTTGTCTTCATCATTCATCCTTTCTTGGTTAATTGAATCGGGCCCTAAATTCATTTATTGTTCTGTCTTTCCTCGCTTTCAGCTGGTTTTAGTCTTAAATTTTGGGAATGCATTTGGGTCTATAAATTTAAAGAATCAATGGCTATTTCATTGTCTTCAATTTGACATTTGTGCGCCCATCACTATGTTTCCAACGGCTAGTCGACTGTGTTGAATTTGACGTCTTCGAGCATGTCACCCCTTGGTCCTCTTTCAGCTTTTAGCTTTTTGTTAGGTACTTTTTTGGGTTGGACTTGCCCTTTCAGGCCTTAAGAAATGGTCTGTGTCAAGTCAGAATAGTCCTTCACTTTGATCATCGAGAGTCCCCCACAAGGGCACCTACCCTTCGAGGTCCTTTTGCAGTCCTTTACCTTGGTAGTTCCTGCAGACAAATCCCCAAGCTTTCTATTTGAGGCTTCCTTCGGGTAAATGTTTCCCACGGACATTTCCTCAGGGAAAATTCCCGTGGACAAATCCCCGGGGAAAATTCTCGTGGACAAAAAGTCTACGGAAATGTTGACTGTTCTTTTGAAAATTCCTTCGGGGTCCTTCAACCATTTAGAATTCTTTCGGGCTTTTTGTCTGAAGGAATTCCTTCGGACAAAAATCTGAAAGAATTAAGTCTTAGTCAATTTTTAAATGCCTTAAACAAATCCGAAAGAATTACCTTTTGGCTTCCTTGAAAAATGACCCTTCTGAAGGGTGCTTTTATTGACTAAGTGTCTTCCGCAAGGGCACTTATCCTTTGAGAAGTCTCCTTTTGCATTGAACCGCCCCTTTGAACTTTGACATTGAACCAATCCGTTGAACCAAGGCTTTGAACCAAAAATGGTTCAAGATGATGGTTCAATAAATGAAACAAGCTAATGAACTAAACATTGAACCAAACATAATGAACTTGGCTTTGAACCATCAAGAACTTTAACGTTGAACCAATCAGTTGAACCAAGACTTTGAACCAAGTTTTGGTTCAACAGTTCAAACAAAGCTTTGAAAAATGTCTTTGAACCTATTGTTGAACCTATAGACATTGAACCAAAAGATGAACTGAAAGAATGAACCAACTAAGTGAACTATTTGGTTGAACCAAAAGACACTGAGTGAAATAAAGCATTGAACTGCTTGGCTGAACCAAGCTATTGAACTATTCCTTTGGTTGAACCTACCATTGAACCTTGAACCCATTTAACCTTTGAACCAAAGTGGTTCAATGGTTCAACGGTTCAATGGTTCAAGCCACCTTGATTTAGCCAAGTGTCTTGAAGTTGATGAACCAATTGAAGTGATTGAACTTTGAACCTTGATGAAGCACTTAACTCTTGCCAAAGACTTTGAACTAGTTGAACCTTGAACCCGTTGAACCTTTGAACCAAAGTGGTTCAATGGTTCTATGGTTCAATGGTCCAAGTCTCTTTTTGTACTCAGATGCTTGCTGATGGAGATTTTCAATTCAACCAAAGATCTGAACTAATCTTGGAGAATGACTAAGTGTTGGAAACTGACTCTTTTGACTGAAACCGCTTGCAAAAGTCTTTGATCCTGTATAAATGAACCTGCCTGTAGAGTCTATAGATTTTCCTTTCTCTTCACAGTCTGTAGATTTTTCTTCCTGCTGAGTCCGTAGATTTTCTGAGAAGCTTAGAAAATGAGGAATTTGAATGTCTAGGACAAATTTTGAAAATGGAAGATACAATTTTGGTCCATAAGACCAAAATATTTCAAATGTTGTCCCAAAAATGACAGCTATTGTTTGGGGGACAACATTCTTAGTGGGAACTTTTTCCCTGTTAATCAAAATTGGAGGGATGCCGCATGAACTGATTAAGGATAAAATGTTTATCATGTCATTCAGTAGGTGATGTTTGAGTAGAGGGTTAAATTTCATGCTTAAACACCTTCACGTCTTTAATTCTCTCTTGGCCTTCTTCAGTTCCTTGTCCCTTATATCAAGCTCTCTCTTTTTATCATTTTCTTAACTTTATTGTATCTCCTCCTTCTCCTCCTTATGTATTTTTCTTGTGTTTTCAAGTCTCTAATTCTCCATTCATTCATTATCAACCTACCTCAAGCCTTTCCTATCTTAGGTTTATTAATTATTCCTTGCCTTTAATTTTTCAATATCCTTCTTGCGGGTCTCATGTTCTATTAAAAAAATTCAATAGTTTTCTAATGTGAGAATTTGTGATTTTTGGCTCAATCTGAGTGCATTGTTTCTTGATTTATTTGCAATCTTTCCCATTGTAAATTTTAGAAATTATGTTATTAAATTTTAGTGGTGATTACTTTATACTTGGTTCCATTCATTGATTTGTGGTTCATTGATTTATACTATTTCCTCCTCACCATGTCAATCATTTGTTTCATCTTCTACATTCCATTGTCCACCTAGTACATAATAATGAACTATTTTTGGTGGGATAGAGGGTGGTGGTGATGGAATTGACATAGATACAATAACTTCAATAATTTAAAATTTTAGGCCTACATTTTTTGCTCCCTCCCTCAGCCAATCTAGTAGGTTTACTTGTGTAAGCTGACTTAAATTGTCTCAGTTGACATGAATATTGCATCCATTTAATTTTAATGGAAAATAAAAGCCTTTTCATTGTCAACATATAGCATTTTTTTTTTAATTGCATTTTCATGAGTTGTTTTATGTTTAACACTTTATGCATTGGCAACAATTCCTGTATTTTTTGTTTCACCTTCTTCACCTCGAACAACATTACATTCAATATTTTGCTTCATCCTCATTATTGTAGCTTTAATGTCTTCTTCATTTATGCCTTTGAACCTCATTATATTTTCTATATCACTAACTTCATCCTCCTCTCCATGGAACATTTCACTCATATTCATATCATTAGCTAGTACATCGAGATTAAGGGACCAAATACCTATTTATCAAAATCTAGACATTATATTCTTAGGGGTTAGTGACATCTTCATAGTTTTATTACCCAAAGTGACCAATTTATGTTTGTTTATCTTTAAACCATGATGTGTATTCATCTGTTACATCCTCTCACTCTTGAAGTAGGCATTTAATGTACCAAACAACTTATATCAAATGGATGCAATTTAGGGCTAGTATGTACGGGAAATGTAAGTAGATTTATCTCCAAAGTTGTAGCCTTTTCAATCATTGAAAGTGTAACATGGCTATTATGCCCATAAAAAATGAGAAGATGCCTATTAATATTCAAAACTCCTCCTAGTATAGATCTCAATAAATGATTCACCCAATTAATAAATACTTATTACATCAACCATGCACAGGCTTGGGTAGCCATACATTACCTATTTCACATCCAATAATGAAATTTTGTAATTTCAATTATATTTTGAATAGGTATAACCCTAGGATGATCTACCCAACTATATTCACACATTCTAAAATAAATATCTATTTTATAGTCTTTGTCATTATTTATAACATACTCATTGTCCCTTTCTTGGTGATGGCTCATATGTCATAATTCCTTCCAGCTTGGACCCCTATCTCATGCCAATTCCAAATTTTATGGGGGCCATAATTATTTTTTCCATATAATTTTCTCAAGTTCTCATTAAAAAATGGACATAATGAAAGGCCTTAGCATGATATCCCTGTCTCTATGTAGTCCTTTTGTTATTCTTGTAGACAAATGAGGGTGCCTATTTTTGAAGCCTTTCCATGATAAATTGTCATTGACACCATCATTGGAATGGTTTGGTCTTATTTCATTTATATTGGTAATTCATGCATTCAAATGTGATATATTTAACCCATTCCCAATGTTGGCTAAGTCCTTGCACCACTACATTATCTCACATTCTTCATATGTTGATAAAATAGTTTGCGGCCCCTTCTTTTTAGTAGATGGGATTCCTTTAATCCAATTTTAAAAATTATTGGGTTTCATGCCCAACTTTACCATTATGATGTTTATGGATTAACCATTATCATCCACATCTCTCACTACACTTTCCATATCTTTTTCTATCCACTGGGACTACAATAACACATGCATAATGGTGGTAACATTTATGTTGGATTCCTTCTCTCCTTGGTTGGTAGTGGGTTGGTTTTTATGCTTTTTATTGGGTTGTACAACTTTATTGACATCTTCATCAAATTATTATGGAATTTTGATTACTCTATTTTTCATTATTTCATGTGGTTATATTTTTAAAAACTGCATCCTCTTCTTCCCATTCCTCATGTTGAATTACAACTCTCAATAAATTATATAAGCAAAAATAGAAAGGAAAACATAAGAAAAACAACCATTGGAAAGAATATTTTTCATGTTGAAACTATGAATGATTAACACAACTACAATAAATCACAAGAATATATGACAATCTTGGTACAATGATTTCAGAGAAGGATTTTTTTTTATACATCTAAGTAAACATTTATCGGTATGTTAATGACATTCTTAATTTTGATAGAAAGACAATATAACATTTGTTGGTATGCAAATGAAAACCTTCATGGATTCTATTCACATACCAGTAAATGTTATATATTACATACATGTGTGTCCTTCAACATGGCACTTTGTTTCATATTAATGACCCATAGTAATTTCCTATTGTGCCTGACTTCACAAAAATTTAAGCCACATCTAAAATAATTTTTTGTTTTAAAATTATTATTGGCTAGAATTTTAAACCCAGTGGTTTAGGTCAACATTCTCAAGTGAGCCCACTGGATTGGTTGATAAAGAGAGAAACAAATTGTGGCCTTACTTGTCAACCAATTATAAAATATAAATGTTTTAGGTAGGGAAATATATATGTGTTTAAAATTCAAAAACACAAATACATTAATTCAAAAACATTTAAATTTTGATACAAAAATAAAAATGATAATTCATACATGAATGAAACATTTGAGGGATTCCATCCACATAGCATAAAATGTTCAGTAATTTTTTCAACAACATTTATGGGAAAGAATATTTGTAAATTATAAAATGTGAATGAATCCCATAATAACATTAATTGGAATGAACATATGAATAACATAGCAACAAGATTTCATAATTTTTTTTGGTTTGATACATCTGACTAAACATTTAATGTAATGGGAATGAACGTATCAATTTTTATGAAAAATCAATAATGTGTCTGCATATGTGAATGAATCCATTAGGTATTCCATCTACAAACCTATAAATGTTCAATAACACGTTAAATATTTTCATGTTGTTCAAGCCATTTGATGTTCACTTACTGGAATAATTGAAATGCACCATATAAATAAGGAGTCTATAAATGTTATCCACTATAGAGAGTGATTTTAAATGCTCCTTGTAGTGAAGATCCGTCAGGCCTTCCATCCACATATTAGTTACTATTTAGTCTTCAAATAATAACATTTACTAATATGTGAATGAATGCCTTGAAAACAACATTGAACATACCAATAAATGTGAATCAATGGGAAGTCCCATTGTGGGTTCATTTACACCAATGGATATTGTGTCTTTTAACCCATGACATGTAAGGAAATAAACATGAGACATGTAAATATAAAGAACACAATGACATGAATTCAAAAAACCTTTACGGATTCAATTAAAACCCAACAAATTTGGAGTCAAATGTGAATTAAAAACATGTCAATGATTTTGGTTTAAATTTGGGTACATTTCATCCCTCCAACAAGTCTTTTAACATGGGCATAGAAGGCATAACAAAAATAGCAGGTGTAGACACATAAAATTGGCCGCCAATGGCTTCATACTAGACTTTAAACTGATTCTTACCAATCTTTGCAAATTAAACCTAACAATCACTAAACATCCCAAATTTGCTTATGTATCACTTATAAATGCTTAGAATCCCATTAAGACATACCTAGTTGGGGTATTCAACCATAAACAACAAAAACCTCTCATGGATTCATCTCCAATCATTCCAAAACATTATAACATGTAATTTGGCCTATAGACCAATTAAATGGGGTGAATGCACACATGAAATTAATTTGAATCATAAAATTGCTAAAATGCCTAATCAAAATTAATTAAAATTCTCAACCTAATCAAATGCCTAGTTGAATTATCCATGAGAAATTAATAAATTATAGAAAAAGGAAATTTAAAAATCAATAATATCTTAAGAATTCATAATTACCTTTTTGTGAGTTATCAAATATCCTAAAATATCTCAACATGCCTATTCATTATTAATCATGAGGTTTTGACACCTTTTAACTCTATTGAGGTTAATTAACTCAAAAAGGTTAGGTTTGAACCCATTCCAAGCTGTAGCTAAATCTAACTCACCTTGGGTTGGGGTTAGTTTCTAAACCTAGAAATACAAACCTAAACCTCTTCATTTGAAGAGCTTGAGCACATTAAACTTATAATGCAAAACTCGGTGCATTATTCAAAGCTATATTGTTATAATGCCAAAATCACAAGCCAAACCATCAAGATACATCAAGCAATAATAAGCCAATAATGGTGCCAAGGAGAGAGGGATCCACACAACTTCATTTACCAAAGAATCTTTGAGCATAAGCTGAGCAAGCTAAATGAACACATCATTTAGAGCATTTAAGGAAGGTAAGGAATTTGTAGTTCTTTGTATTTTATTTAAGCTTTGTCATTTGTTGTTTGTTCACTAATCTCCCCCTATGATCTAGGAAAGTAAGTGTTATACATGTTAGTGTGTTTTTATTCAAGTTTTATTACTTGTTATAACACATGATCTAACCACCCTTTTTGGATTCCTTTATCACAAATGACATCCCTGGTGGGACATGTGAGCACCCCATATACCAAGGAGACTAATATGCAACTCAAAAATCTTTGAATGAATGCTTGAATTTCTTCAAAATTGGAGTTTTGTCTTTTTTTTTGTCATATTTTTAATTTTTTTAATAAACTCGAATCTACATAGAGATTGACATCGACTAGGCATAACCAACATCAGTTTTACCAAAACATCATCAGTTTTGCCTAACTGAGCTCAATTCTAGGTGATCAACATCATTTAGGTTGTAATGGAAAAATGGATAACAAAACCTTGATTTTGATTCTTTTTACCAATCATAATTGTTGTTTCTTTGTTTCATTAGAATTTAAACTCTTTACCTAATCATTATGTTTCATGTTTCAAATAATTTTTATCTAACTTTGGATTAACCTAAAGTTTTCATCTCATGTTGGTTTTGCCTTCAGGTTTATAGGTGATTGACATCATTCTTAATAGATCAGTATCATTTCTTTATATCCATCATTGGTTCTATATGAGACCAATTGGTATCGATCACCTTATAACTGCAATCAATCATTTCTTACTGACATTGATCTCTATGTTTTTAAAATAGAAACTCAAGAGATATTTTTTCAAACATTGTTTGTTCACCTTAAAATGTGCTTCAAAGTAGGGGGAGACATCTAACAATTGCAGTTCCAAGGTGTGATTGGAACACAAAATTATAAGTTTAAATGGTTTTAACTTTTCATTTTGGGTACCTAAAAATAATTAGCTAAGTCATTGACACTTCATTTTGCTGCTAAAACAAACTTGTTAAAATATTGAATATTTGATATTTGGTACTCAAAAGGAATTAGAATGGATAATATGTTTAAACACTTCATTTTTGGTGATTAAAATGAATTCTTAAATCTTGAACACTTCATATTGTTGTTTAAGAATGAATTAGGCTAAATCTTGAATATTTGGATTTTAGGGCTTAAAATGAACCTAGGTGGTTTTTGCTTAAGTTGTGTTGTGTAATTTATTTCAAGGTTTTTGCACTTAATCCAAGGGGCCAAGTAAATAACTTTGTCAAACATTTCAATTTGGTGCCTAAAATCAACACTTCAATCATAATTTCTTGAAAGTGTTTATTACTTGCTTATTTGTTTTTACAAAATGAATAACACGTATATGTTCTCCCCCCATCCCCTATAGGGAACTTGGGTGAACAAAATCATATTTTAACTTGAATTTGTGCCTAGTCCAAGACATGGAAAGAAATTTGTCTAGGATCTCCCCAAAACTTGCATGGTTTGGTGATCTAAAATCAACCTCTAAAGTCTTTCCACTTGTCATTTCTTTCTTGAATTTTGGCTTGTGGAGGGGAGGTCATTGCCTCTTCACAAGTTATTTAGGGAAGCATTGACCTTAAGCTTCATCTCTTGGTAGTGTTTAAACCCCACTCCATGGTAGGGTATATAAACTAGGGTATGCATACTGCAAGAGCTAGGGGGTTGAGCACCTAACCTCTCCTTTCATAATTAAGCCCTGAGTCAGTTCTTGTCAACCAGGGGATTCCACTAAGCTGTCCATGGATGGAATCACTATGCAAATAAATATATCTTTGCATAGTAATTTTATCGGTATAAACTCAATTTATGTGATTCTTCTCTTGTGTTAGCCATACTTGGGATCAATCTAAATGGTCATAAATTATAATTTTAAATTAATCCCACTTACCATACCTTGTTAGGATCTAGGATAATATACTTAGTTGTATTTAGTTATTTTCCTTTATTTCATGGTGTTTTGAGTATAAAATTTGTTTGTTTATACCACATCATAAATGAGTCTTGTTTCTACACTACTATGTTGTTTGAGGAGGTGTTATACCATCTGTTTGACACCTTGATTTAAGTTAGACTTTTTGTGTCAAAAACATTGTGTGTGTCAGTTGATTGAGATGGGTAACATTATGTTTCCCAAATCATTTCAAGTTTGAGCCTTATAAAGTCTTTGAAACAAAGCATTGTTTATATATTTTGAGAATGATAAACGTTGTTACACTACTCAAATTATTTCATATACTTGTCTTATCTTGTTTCCAAGTTGTCATTACTTAAAACCAATCACATGTATCTTGTGAGATATTTGTTTTAGTGTCGTTACATCATTTAAATTTTTTTAGATTGTTTGGTAAAAAACCCTAAGTTTTCCTAAATTGAGTTTTTAATTAACTTTTACAATTTTGGATCCAAACATTGATTGATTTTTTTTTAGGCCTCATCTTACAGGGACTAATACATAGATATTTATCTTTTAGGTTATGTAACTTAGGTTGATTTATTACCCAAATTTGAAAACTTTATTTGTTTTTTCCTTTATTTGGGAGAATATATCTATCTCCAAGTGCCTTTTATTTAGTGCCTTATACCAATTTGATCACATTCATGTCTAGAATCAAGTTCCTAGTTTATGCCAAAGTGTTCCAAGTTTGTTAGACTAAAATCATCCCTTTGTTTTAAGTCTATATTTTGATGTCATGTTTGGCCAAGAGTCTTACCACATGCCTTATTTGAGCCTAGATTTTGATTCCACATTTGGCCAAAAGACCTAGCAACTTTTATCTTTCCTAATTTAGACCTATTTGGAACATCTTTGGACCTAGAGTTTGGCATCTTGTTTTTAGTTCATTTACTTGACCTTGTTTGTGTGAGATATTTAACGTTAGATATTTGATGTTATACTAATTTTACCGAATCTTTGCATAGACCTTTCTAGAGATACAAATCCATGTTGTTGACCAAGTTAGACCTAATTGGAACCTTTTATCTTTTCAGACATAGTTTTTTAGAGTTTTTATAACTCTAACCCCTCTTATACAGAAACATTTGTCATTGATTTAACCATGTCTCACTAAACACATAGTGGAGTCATGTATCATTTGGGATATGGAGATGTTGTCACACATGAGGAATTTATTAAAGACCCTTATGAAGATGATGTTTTTTAAGAGATGGATTCTTATCCACCATATAACACTCAATTAGGGTAACAGAGTCAGGATCCTTTGGCTAATTATTTGGTTAGCACTCCATACACATAGCAAGATAAAGAATAGATGGCCTAATATTTGGCTAGTGTACCTTCGATTGTAGAATTAGTTTAATAATAAACTTATTACATTACAATGATATTAGTATATGATAATAAATCCTTAAAGGTAGGATCTAAGTTTTTGATAGACTTTCCCCATGAAAACTTGCCAAGTCTAGTAAGAGGGCATTATAACATGTCTTATAATTAGAACAAAGAGCATGCCTCTTATAAAAAACCTAATTCCATTGTGTCAATGCCATATCAAGATCCTCATATTATTTTCACATAAAGGGGCCTCATAGAGGACCACTTCATTCAAATTCAGATAACATACCAAACATATCAAAACCTAGCACATAATTTTAATAATATAACCATGTCAAACTCACTTCTTATTAAGTTAGTTCCTTCAATAGGAGTCTTACTTGAGTTGACAGGATAAAAAAATCATTATTTATACCTAGTTATTTAAAGTAATTCATGAGAAAACATGTTCAATACCCCAACTATCGAGGAAGTGTCTTCTATTTCTACATAGAATAGTGAGTCAAACATAGTGGAAAATACACAAGTAATGTCCAATTTAAATCAAAGTGGTGATAACATACAAACAAATAGTCAACAATAAAATGTGTCTTTAAGTACCACCACGAGTGGTTTTCAAACTTAGGGGTTACAATTTTATACTTCTCAACCTCAACCAACTACTTCTTCAAGTACCCAACCATAAGGATTAAGTAGTCAACCAATGACCAACACCATACCACAACAATGTGACAAATCTTACTCCACCCCAATAAGTGATGAGAAATATTCCACAACAATAGGCACCATCTAATGTATCCACATAGTAGAGGCAAAACATCTTTCCACCTCAATAGGGGCAACCAATGTTTCACCTCACTAGGTAGTAGTGAACATACCTCTTCAGTTATAGACTAACATGTTGATCCAAAACCAAACAATGTCTAACTAATAATATAATAGTATTAGTCAATGATAAATGGTAAATCTCCAACATGTGTCTACTTCCCAATAGGGATTCACAAAACTAAGAGGTTCTAATGTTCCATAAGTACTGGATTAGGCAATAATGACCTTTCATGCAAAATGTGCCACAAGTTCAATGACAGGGTCTTAGTTCACAAGTTCCCCTGAATCAGTAAGGTATGACTAGTCAACATCATGTCCCTATTCAACCTCAACAATCATAGTATGGCCATATTTCTCTATCCTAATCATAGTATTCCAAAAATTAAGCCTCCATACCCAATCCCAACCAAAATATCACACCATATTATGTGTAATTTTAAAAATCATACCCTAATCCATGTATGCATATTCCTAGCCCATTCCCTAGCCAATATAACATTCCCCAAAAAGATCCTCCATTAGACCTTGGTCAAAGTAATCCACTTATGAATGCATAACCTCTACCTTAGGCCAATGATCCCACTAGTTTCCTTGCACAATAGCTATAACAAAAAAGGATGTAATTTCTCTCATTCAAGATGGAAAGTAGACTTAAAATTTTAATTTGGATGATATATGTTATTACCCTTTCAACATGGAGTATCTACAAATACCATTTCCTCTAGGGTACGAACCACCAAGGGAAAGGTGACCCCAATGACCATTTGAAAAAATTATTTATTGCATGCCAACCAGTGGCCTATAGCAATAAATACCTATTTTTGTTATTTCCACAGAGTCTAGTAGGAAAAACCTTGGAATGGTTCTTGAAATTATGCAAGAATTATGTATATGATTTTGATGATCTTTTGGACAAGTTCATACAGCGCTTTTCTTACAATATCAAACATGAGATTTCATTGGTAGATTTGATGTAAGCAAAATAGAAATTCAAAGAAAGATTATCAAGTTATCTACAATGATGGAGATCCCTTGCAATCCAATTTACCTATAGTCTACCAGATAAGTAACTAGTCGTTATGTTTACCAAAAATCTACACAGTGAGATATCTTATAATCTAGAGTTGTAATGTGCACATACTTTTAAAGAAATCATTAATAAAGTTTTCTTAATTTAAAGAGACCTTATTAAAAATGGGATCATTAAACTTACCTCATCAAATCAGATCCAAAACCAAAACTAAAACAATGGCCAAAATTAAAATCAAGTCCATGCATAAGCATCATAACTAGCCCAGCCCAATAATAATGAAAAACTTAAGCAATTCAATCACAATAAGAATATTTATAGTAATAGATTAATTGAGTCGTGACATGTCCAAATGGTGAAAACACCATTTTAATATCCTATGCTATATATGCACATAACTCCTAACCAAAAACCTCTTCAACAAATGCAAAAAGTGCAGCAAGCACAACAACCTAGATCAGTGAAACAAATGCAGCAACCTACGCATTTGAAAAACCCTCCTCCAAGGAGAAACATGCCTACTCATCATGTCTTTAGTAACCTTGGAGAACCCCTTGAATATATATTTCACAAATTCACCATAGCTAATTTTATTAACTAGCCTATTCTAAATCGTTATCTTGAGGGTGCTAACTAACTAGACTGGTACAAGCCAAATGAATTATGTGAGTATCATTGGGTCAATGTTTATAATTTGCATTATTGTGTGAAAATTAAATATGTGATCAAGAATATGTTAAAAAATAGAGAGATTGCATTATATCATGGAGCTTTCACATCTAATCACAACCTCAACATTTATCAAAATCCTTTTCCCCAATATAACAACCAACAATAATAACAGTGACTAGGATAATAAAAACAATAACAGTACCAAAAAACTAAGGTAGAATCAACAAAATCAATAGTAAAACCAACAACATCATTAAAATGGATAGAACTAAGGCTATAAAAATTTCAAAAATCAACAGACCTACCATGCAATTACACATGACTACAACACGGTTATAATCCATATTACAGGAGGTCACATTAACACCATTTTTGTTAATCCAAGACCAAGTGACAATTAGATAAGACCATTGCTAATCATTCCCAGTCAACCAACCCATGCCATTAATCCTTCCTTGACCTGGGAATACATATATATGAACCAACAAGTAGGGATTGCCACTTTTGGACCTTAAACTGATAACTCATCATTAGACTATGACCACACACAAATGCACCATCAACTAAGGCTTATCCTATTTAGTCCCCCTCTACCATCATTTGTTATAAATAATATTCCTATACCAAATCTAAATTATGTAATCACAACTGAACGATCAAGGATTACCATACCTGGCCCACAACCATCTACCACTTCACCCATCATACAACTTATTCTACCCAAGAACAAGCTATTTACCATTGTGTAATAAAATAAGTTTGACATTTGGAATAATTGAAAAATATGCCCACATAAATATCCATTTTGTATTTATTACTTACGTCTACTATCCACAAAAACATCTTTATAGAATTCTTTGGCCAATCTCAAGTTCCTAATGACATATTTCCAGACAAATTTCAAGCTTTGGTTGGATACCTAGCTCTAGGCTAACAATTAACCTTCAACCAAAGCAATATGTCATCCCTCAGCCCACTTCATAACAATACATTGTACATCAAAGTTTACATAACATGCCACAAAGTAAAACATGTCCTCATAGATAATGGATCAGGCTTGAATATTGTGTCTCTAAAGCTTATCAAGCTTCTCAGGTACACAAAAATAGATCTCTAAGAAGAAATGATCACCATCAAGGCTTATGACAATGAAGAAAGAGAATCACAAGGCACCATCAACTTACCAGTTATCATTGGGCCTTTGACTAATGATACACTATGCCATGTGTTATACCTTGATTTGCCATATAATATGCTTTTGGGTAGACCTTGGATACATGATATTTATGTAATCCCATCAACATTGCACCAGTGTATCAAGTTCTCCCATTTAGGAATGAAGGTTACTATTCTAGGAGATTTGCATCCATACAAGCATTGTAAGCATTTAGAGGCTAAGTTCAAAAGCTATAACTACCATGTCAGCATGAATCTAATTGTCAAGAAGGATAAGGGGAAAGAAATACTTGTTAATTTATCAGAGGCCAATTACATTGACCCTGATACCCTTGATTCACTTTCCCACATGATGTCTCCTGAAATGTATAATCATTATACTATCTCAGATAATAGCCCAGGAGAATATTGACCCACAACACCTTTCACATTTCCAAGATTCCACAAAACCCAAAGTGCTTTGGAAGACCTAAATCCAAATCACCTTGCATGGAATGGAAAACATAGGGCCAAGGCCATCTGCATAGTCTATCACCTATCACTTTCATACCATCCTCTAGCCAAGAACAAGACCCTCTTGTAGATGATGAATCATGGTTGTATAATGATAAATTGGCCAATTGTTATAAAAATTCCAAATACCCCATTCCTAATCAGATCATGTAAAACCAAGCCTATGAAGGAGGAGGCCTCAAGCTAAATCAATAAGGAACACTTGAGCCAATTTCTATGACTTTGTACAAGGAAACCTATGGACTTTAGATTTAAACCACCTGGGGGTGACCCCACATATCTTATTCAAGTTCCATCACCAATAACTAGTGACAACAATGTTGACAGTGAATTATAGTCTGATCATAGACCTTTTGATGACCTAACCCATATGAATTTGTTTGAAAATAATTCCATTTATACCATTTGACCAATTATTCACCATAATGCACTTTCATTATATTATCCCAACTGATATACTAGAGCCAATAGGAATCAAACATGTTGGTTGATGAATTTCAAAATGATGAGGCCTTATGTGATTTTCTAGGCCTTAGAGATAATGTTCCATTGAGATACCACAAACAAGGGTTCTCAATCAAGTTGGATCTTGAAGCCTTATTTTGGAGAGTTGGTGAACACCCTTAGCCAAAAATGATTAAATAAAACATTGAGGTATTAAAGTGAAAACCTCTTTAAGGCAATTTTGAACTAGGGAAATAGTAAAGATAAAGGCTAGTCCAGTGGTGAAAACTTGTTTCAAGTGCCACTAGATAGGGATGTTCAACCTTCTTAAAACATAGACTAAGAGACCACCAATGATGAACTTGTTTATGGTTCTAAGTTTAATCTTAAATAACAATAGGATTTTGATCAAATCATTCAGGAGACCACTGATGATGAACTTTCCTATGGGTCTGAGTTCAGTCTTGAAGAATAATAATATTTTGATCACATCATATAGGATTTTCCAACCTTATTTTTTAGGTGTCCATCCCCACCATTGGGGGATTTTGTTTCATCATGACTATGAGAGCTTGAAGAACTAGTCTTAATAGATGACTCTAATATTTCAAAATAGTTTATTCTTGAAGATGGTTTGACCCATCTAGTAGAGGATACTAGAGAGGTAAACATCAGAACTCTAGATGACCTGAAATGGATCAAATTAGGTGCATCCCTCACTGAGGAGGAATTTGAAGTCCCTATAGCTTTATTGAGGGAATTTATTGATATATTTACATGGGATTATTCTGGCATGCCTCGTTTGGACCCCACCTTGGTTATTTACCACCTTGTGGTATATCTTAATGCCAAACTAGTGAAACAAAAATTACTCAAGATGAACCCTTGCATTATTGTATTAGTAAATAAATATTTGGAAAATCTCTTAGAAGTGAGATGTATTAGGCCAATCAACTATTCTAAATGTATATCCAATATTGCACTAATAAAAAAAAATCTAGAAGGAATCAGAATCTGCACTAATTTTAGAGACATAAATAAAATTTTCCCCAAGAATGACTTTCCTCTACCAAATATTGACATGATTGTGGACTATATAGTGTGTTATGAGATACTTTCACTAATGGATGAATTCTCAGGCTACAACCAAATCCAAATAGCACCAAAAGACCAACATAAAACAACATTCACCACTCCATGGGGAACATTTTATTATCAGGTTATGCCATTTGGTCTCAAAAAATTAGGGGCCACTTATTAAATAAACATGACCAATATATTTCATGATATGATGCATGAGATTATTGAATACTATGTCGATGACATACTAGGTAAATCAAAGACTAGGGCCGATCATCCAAAAGCACTAAGGAGGATATTTGAGTAACTGTGTGAATACAAATTTAGGATCAACCCTAAGAAGTGTATTTTTGGAGTCACTTCAAAAAAATTGCTTGGCTTCATTATGTCTCACTAAGGCATTGAAATTGACCAAGCCAAAGTATGAATCATAATAGACATGTCACCATCAACCAATTTGAAACATCTCCACATCTTTTAGGGTAAAATATAATCTATTAGATGCTTCATCTCTCAATTGGTTGATAAGTTCCATCCCTTCACATTATTGATGAATAAAGGGGTTTAATTTCAATGGGATAATGAATGCCATAAAGCTTTTCATCAATTAAAAGACTATCTAGAAAATCCACCTATTTTATTGCCTCTTATGCTAGGAAAACCATTCCTTCTATATATATTAGTGATAGACAAATCCCTGGGGCACTTCTAGCTCAATATGATAATAATAGAAAAGAACATTCCATGTAATGTCTAATTCATACACTAGTCATGTATGAACACAATTATACACCCATCAAAAAATCTTATTTAGTTATGGTCTTCACAACATAAAAACTACAACATTACATGTTAAACAATAAGACTATGCTCATTTCAAAAGTAGATCCACTCAAGTATCTACTATCTAAAATATCTTTAAAAGGCCACATGGCCAAATGGATCATGATTCTCAATGAATTTGAGATAGAATATGTTAACCAAAAATCCATCAAGGGGCAAGTTCTTTCAGATCAACTTGCTAAAGCACCCCTTGTAGATACAAAACTATTGACATTCCAATTCCCAGATGAATCCATTATGGCCATCATTGAAACACCTCTTGAGGAGCAGCACTGGAAGCTATATTTTGATCGATCATTCATAGCACATGGATCAGTGCTAGGTCTTTTGTTTATTACTCCACAAGGGGATCTAGTCCCTAAGTCATTCAAGATCAACTTTCCTTGTACCAAAAACATGGTTGAATATGAAACACTTATTACAGGGCTTCAATAGGAAATATAATGAAACATACAACATCTAAAGGTTTATGGTGATTCTCAATTAATCATCAATCAGGTTACAAATAATTTTGACTAAAGATGACAAGCTAGTACCATATAAGGCCATGGTCGACACTCTCAAGTAGTAGATTGCCAATGTATAATTTAAAAATATACTAAAGGAAAGTAATAGAATAACATATGCCATGGATACCATTGGATCTTTAATTTGACAAATATATATGGCCAAATAATACTAGTTTCTCATTGAAATTTTTTTAGCACTAGCTTGAACCTTCAACTATTGCAATGATATGTAATATTATTGGTTCCATCTCTACTTGGTATTTAGACCTATATTCCTATCTACATGGTCAAATTATGCCACCAAACCTATCTTGAAAATAATACAAAGCCTTTATCCACTATGCCACATATTATACCTTACTCAGACCAACCTTATACCACCAAAGTTTTGATGGAGCTCTACTTCATTGTTTAGCTTTAGCATAAGCTACATTAGTGTTATGGGAAGTTCATGAGGGAGTATCTGGAGCCCACACCAGTGGGGAAATCCTATCCAAAAATCTCTTGTGTACTAGGTATTATTGGCCAATGATGGATGCAAATGTAGATGGATATGTAAAAAGATGTGATAAATTTCAATGACATGCCAATCTAATTCATGCCCCAAGACTTTGAAAGGAATGCTTATACCCTAGACATTTATTACATGGGGACTTTATCTCATTAGGAAGATAAAACCCACCTCATTCGATGGCCATAAACATATCTTTACCGCCAAAAAATATTTCACTAAGTGGGTTGAAGCTATACCCCTCACTTATGTGACTGGAAATCAAATTTACAAATTCATCTTTAACCATCTCATTTATCATTATAGTATCCCCTCCAACATTATATCTAATAATATCAGATCATTCAAGAATAAGTATGTTGAATCATTATGTGTCGAATATAAGATTAAACATTTTTCCATGACATATTACCCATAAGGTAATGTCTAGGCAGAAGTATCTAACAAAACCATTTTCAACATCCTTAAAAATATTGTCAATGATGTTGGCTATGATTGGAACCTTCAAATATTCTGCACCCTTTGGGCATATTGTACCAACAACCACACTTCCATAGGAGCTACTCCATACTCACTTGTTTATGGCATTGAAGCTATTATTTCCATTAAGTTTGAGTTACATCTTTTGTGCATCTCTTTGAATCATATCTTGGACAATGAAGATTATCAATTAGCTCACTTGTAAGAGCTAGATTTAATTGATGAGAAACACATGGATGAATTAAATAATCTTTAGGCATATCATAATTGACTCCATGGCCACTACAATCGGTGCTTGAAACATAGGGAATTTGAGCTTGGTGATCTTGTACTTAAAGAGAACCAAAAGAATAATATGGTCGAGAAGAAACATAAAGGCAAGTTCAAACCCAACTGGCTCGGTCCTTTCATCATTATTGAAAACTTTGGTGCTAAAGCATATAGTCTCACTACACCAGTTGGGGATGAACTCAATGAGCCAATGAATATTATACACCTCAACTGTTACTTCACTTGAGTGACCTAGAGTTTTATCTATGAGGACCATTTCAAGTTGTACCATATTATCATCTTTTTTCTTTATACCATACTATTCTACCATTATATCACTTTATCATTCTACCATTCCATTCTACCATGCCTTTTCTATCGATCAAGTTATTTTCACCCTTCCTGCCTCTCCCATTTGACCTTGGTTCCATTCCATTGGTTCCACATTCAACACAAAGATTCAGATCAGTTTCAGTAGTTATTTCAAGCATTCTAGACAAAGGCCATATTTTAGAGTAGTATGATAGAGGTTTTGTTAGTTTCATCCTTCATTTATTATTCTATTCTAATACCAAGTGTGCTTTATTATAACCACTTTTGGGCAAATCAATTTTTCAGCATCTTACTACTAATTATAACCACCTATGGGTAAATTAGTATCATTGATTTATGTCATTGTTTCCTAGTTATAACCACCTATGGGAAAACTAAGGGAAACACTTATTTATCATGCCTTGACATACCATCTTGCCATTCTTATGCCGTACTATGCCATTATGCCAACTTTGCCTATTTTGTTTGAATTGGTTAATACACTAGTTAGATTCCTCTATTATAAGGTGGAACTAGAGTGACTTGAGGTCCCATCCTAGGAATATGTAGGTAGCACTCGATACTTTTGAGGTTAGCTTATTCACCCCTTTCCCATGCTCTCACCATTTTGAGATCAATTTTAATTTTGACTTCTCTTGCCATTTTATGAGCTTGGACCATTTCGTGTCTCATCATTATCGATCGAGCTGAGATGTTTTGAAAATTACAAAAACATTTAAAATTGATTTAGAAAAACCAAAAACATTGACCACTTCTTTGCCTTAAGGCTACTGAGAACGCTCACTAAGTCACAAGAAACCACTTATCATTTAGTTTTCCCATCCTTATTGGCCCTCTTATCCTACATGCTCTCATCATTTTGCGAGTTCATTCCCATATTCTTCTATAACATCAATCATGTTTTTTTTTCATCATTTCTTTCTATCTTATTTCCTATGAGAACTACATTTTGCCTAACATTTTTTTTGGATATCATGTCCATGGAACTATGTAGGCAACATCCACTTGCCTAGTGCATTTGAGATATCTCAATCACCCCCTTCCTTTTCTTATATTCCCCTCATTTTGTTTGTTTTTTAAGTTGTCACCTATTTTCTAGGGATAATGTTTGTCATCTTGTTTATGTCGTGTTTATACTAACATTATGATTAACCATTGTTTGTTTCTTATTTCTCTTTGATTTTTTTTATTTTTTTCTTTTCTAATGTTTTGTTTGTTTGTTTTTTGTTTGCCTATTTATTTGTTTTTTTGTTGTTCCTTGATTCAATCTATCTACGTTCATTAGGTGATTCCATGCACATTATTCATAAATCTATCCATATTCATGTGTCAACATTATCATCATGGTCTTTATCATTAGTGCATTTTTTCCATTGATTATCAAACTGTGTGTCTATCTTTATGCATATTTTAGCTAAGTCTTCATGTCATTCTATCTAATGCCTACCATCACATGCTATAGCAAAAAACATATTGAAGAGTCTACATGGTAATGAAGCAATGATATCTCCTTGGTACTAGCATCAACAACATTGCTGATCTAATCCAAATCATATCCTAAACAAAGTAATTAAACAACAACAAAAATTATCTCCATTACTAGTTTAGATGAGCATCTCCCTACTAGTAAGTTTTCTAATTCATCTTTCTCCTCTGTTCTAATTTTCCATCATGTTTTCCATAATCAGGGTATAATGATTATAACTGCATTTGGGCACATCATTGTATACCATCCCACTTGTATTTTCAATGATTCTAACCACCTTTGGGTAAATCATTCTCTTTCCTCTACCCAAATGGGGCATGTTTTCATTGGGATAATGCTTATAACTGTCTTTAGGCAAACCATTATTCCTATATGTCCAATTAGAACATATTCTTGTCCTTCCAATGATTATAACCAACTATGAGAAAATCATTATTTTTCCTTTAACTAATTATAACCGTCTTTGGGCAAATCAGTCTCTTATTACCCTAAGACTTTTTCAATGGTTATAATTGACTTTGGGCAAATCATCACCTTTGGTCAAATCATCATGTTTGTTTACCCTAACTAGGGCAGCTCCATATTTCATTGATTATAACCACCTATGGAAAAATTAGTCCCTTCCACCCCCATCATTTTCATCTATTTGGTCCATTCATTTCCTTATTTCAAGGGACCAATTGCCAACCCTTTTGTTAACTATTCCCTTGAGAGGGCACCTATAGTTCATCCATTGCCATTAAAGTTACAAGCATATAGGACCTTCTCAATCTTTGAGAAGATGTTACTATGCTTATAAATTGCAACATCTTTCTGAACAAGGGTAAACTATACACACCTAAAATTGGCTACCAATGGATTCATACCAAAATTTAGACTGATTCTTACCAACCTTTACAAATTAAGCCTAAGAATCACTAAACATCCCAAATTTTCTTATGTATCACTCATAAATGCTCATAATCCTATTAAGACATTCCTAATTGGGGTATTCAACCATAAATAATAAAAACCTCTCATAAATTCATCTTCAATCATTTCACGACATTACATGTAATTTGGCCTATAGATCAATTAAATGGGGAAAATGCACACATGAAATTAATTCAAATCTTAAAAATGCTAAAATGCCTAATCATAATTAATTAAAATTGTAAACCTAATCAAATGCCTAGTTGAATTATCCATGAGCAATTAATGAATTATCAAAAAATGAAAGTCAAAAATCAAGAATATCCTAGGAATTCATAATTACCTTTTTGTGAGTTGTAAATATCCTAAAATATCTCAACATGCCTATTCATTGCAAATCATGAGGTTTTGACACCTTTTAACTCTACTAAGGTTAATTAACTTAAAAAGGTTAGGTTTGAACCCATTCTAATCTCTAACTAAACTCTAACCCACCTTGGGTTGGGGTTAGTTTTTAAACCTATAAATACAATCCTATAACTCTTCATTTGGAGAGCTTGATCTTAGTAAAGTTATGATGTAGGATTTGATGCATGATTCAAAGCTATAGTGTTATAATTCCATAATCAAAAGCCAAGCCATCAAGATACATCAAGCAAACATAAGCCAACAATGGTTCTAAGGAGAGAATGAGCCACACAACTCCATTTACTAAAGACTCTTTGAGCACAAACCAAGCAAGCTAAATGAACACATCATTTGGAGCATTCAATGAAGGTAAGGAATTTTTAGTTCTTTGCATTTTAGTTGAGATTTTTCATTTGTTGTTTTTTCACTAAGATCACCCCTATGATCTACGCAAGTAAGTGTTATGCATGTTAGTGTGTTTTTATTCAATTTTTCCTACTTATTCTAACACATGATCTAACCACCCTTCTTGGATTCCTTGATCATAGTAGGCACACAAAAATAAAAAGAACATAGTTGGGGGTTTATTTACAAGCAACACACCTCTATGTAATGTTTCATCACTTTATTAACATATCGATAAAAATTTAGATAGATGTGAAGATATGCAAAAATAATCATAAACATAGAAGGCACAATAATAATAATAATTTCCATCCCTCCATTATACTAATGAAAATTCCTCTACAAAACACTACATGGTCAATAAATTTTTGGTAGGTTCTATGGTTGTTTGAGGGGAGGAGGTCTGAGAAAATATAGGTAGAGACATTTTTGGTGTAATGTTTCATCACCCCATTAACATACTAGTAAACATTTACACAGATGTGAAGACATGCCAAAAATTTACCAAAGGAAGCACACCTAAAAAACTAGGGATGTATTAGGCACAAAGTGATAAACAAGAACAAATAAGGCATAATAACCATAATAGTCATGTAAAAATATAAGTAAGAAAATTTATTGGTGGCACATAGGGTGGTATTAACTTGCCATAGTTTTGGAGAAAATCTCATCTAGCGATGTGGAATATGGTGTTGGATTCTACATTAATGAGCCACACATCTTCTATCACAAGTTAAATTCGACATAAATATGTCACAGATATAAATAACACAACAGAGTGAGTGGAAAACATATGAACAAAAACTATGATAGTCTACATTTGAAATGTTTATAATTACAAATGAATAACACATAAACTTGAATTTAGAAAATGTTTTGGCTGGATATAAAAATATTTATCATTTACAAGCATGTCAGTAGAAGACTGTAAACTTCTAACCTCAAATGTGATCCTCTAAATCTATTAAGTTTTTTGGAATATTGAAGTCTACTTGCATTTTAATTCAAATTTAACACTCTATACAATTAAACCTCTCTACAAATAAAAAATGATTATTATACAGTTTTATTTGATTTATAGAAGCTAATTTATCTTTTTAATTTTTAATTTTCTATGAATGGTGAGACTTAGATGTGTATTTGCATTCAATTTTGAAGGTGACACAAATCAATAGATATTGGTGGAGTAAAATTTTGGAGCTAAATGTTTGAATTTTGAATCTAATAGGATGTAATAAAAATGAAGTGGACTAGATATCATTTTATTTGTCTCATGTACCTTACAACCAGAAGTAAAAAAGTAAATTTTAGGGGCTCAAAATATTTATTGGGGTTGGTGTCTTTAAAATGTTTACACCTTTAAAATGTTAGTAAAGGATGTAAATTTGTAAAATATGTATTCTATTTTAAAAAATATATTTATATTAATGAAAAATATCATATTGACGAAAAATATATTCATTTGTTTTAATAAGATGTACATTTTATTTTTAATTATAATGTACCTTTATTTTGGATATGTACCTTTAATTATATATAAAAGTCCATATTTTTAAAATATTTATTCAAATAATGAAAATACCTTTATAAAATATTTATGTAACTTTGACAAAAATTATACAAACCATAGTAAATATAACCAATAATTTCAATATATTATAAGTAGGGAAAGGGGTAACAACTATTGGATCCTATCTAATGACCAGTCTCCTTGCCCTAGTGTACATCCCTACCATAAGTAATTTAATGTTAGATGGGAAGGTGATGGATGTAGACATGTAATATGGATACAAATTGATTTAATTGGACTACCTATGATTTTAGGGGAAATAAAGCATGCCCATGCTCAAAAGTGTTTTTTTTATTTTCTTCCCTCCCCAATTTATATGCAAAAATAAAAATTAACACAAATTTGAAATATCTCTAATAATGAGGGTGGGTGGAAACTAGATTGATGAGTCAATAAAGTATAGATATTTATATTTGTGCTCAAATGTCACCTCAACCATTATGCCTTCACCACCACTCCATAGTGTAGACACCTCATCGACTACTCTGCTTCTCCTACTCTCTCCACACCTCCCAAATCTCCTTATTATAAATCCATCCATCTCTTCCTTTACAAGCATAACTATTTTAATTACTACCTAAAATTTGAGGTTCTTCTACATCAGGCTTCTCCTTTTCTCATTGTTTATATTTCTCCACTCATCCAAATATGGATTAGACATGCAATTTTGTGTCTCTTGGGCTCCACACCATTTTCAATTCCTTATTGTAGTGCAAAATTACAAGTCACTTTTGATCAAACATCTATAAATCAATCATAAGATCAATCTATGTATAAACATATATCTCAAACATTACGTTTGATGGGTTCATTGAACAAGGTCCGGTTTCATGTCAAAAATAAGTATATGTTTGGAAACATTAACATGCAAATAAAGTTGGTTCTAAGGCACTCTTGTGGGTTAACTGCTTACTATGTATATTCCATAAATAATAACTTCATATAAAGAGTATGCTTAATTCTCTTCATATAAAGAGATTGATTGATTATGCATAAAATAACTCTTTATTAATGACTTTTATTGCAATTATATTTAGAGGGATTGAACCAGGATGAGATGTACTTTGAGTTTATGGGGAATAAATAAAGTGAGACTATATTGTGCAAACAAATATGTAATACAATGAAATATATGGGTGGTGATGTGTTGTAATGTAGTGAGTGTATTCACTTTTAATTCTAACTTCATGTTCATTTAACTGTCACGTAGAAATGTTTCTATTTTTTTTTTAAAAAAAAAATCAGCTGACATTATTATACCATATTATTTTTTGAATGGACACTATTACAAACTAAAATATGATCGACATTATTATACTATATTAAATTTTATTAAAATATAAAAATTAATGAGTGGACACTATTACAAGTTAAGAACTTACCCTCCATTGTCACACATTAATTCTCTTCTTTAATATTTAAGGTTGAAATTTTATAAAGTTATATCATTATGATTATCCATAACACCAAATTCCATTCCTATTTTCTTCATGTAGTGTCAAATCCTATCAAAACAAATATTTTTCAATACATGAAGAAAAATTGGTTGTTTTTATTTAAATTTAAATGTTGGTGTGTTTGTAAGGAATCACTTATGCTTCCATTTAAGACTCTAAATTATATTTTGAGGGGTGTTAAATGATACGTATAGAACAGGGTTCATTTTTATGCTAAAAACTATTGTTCAGATGGATTAATAATTGTGCTGCTATTTAATTCTTGGGTGAACCTACAACTAGAGTTTGAATGCAAAAAACAAATTCCAGAGATGTTAATTACACTATAACAGTGGTATGGGACAATAGTTTTTAGAAATTTAATTATCTATAACTAAAATAAAAATAGAGTTATGCTTATGTTTGTAAACTAAATTTGATCTCCATATGACTGATGTATTTATGTGCAATTATTTTAAATAAATTAAAATAAAAAATGTTTTGTAGATACAATACAAAGTTTTGAGCACGCCAAATTATTAAATCATATGTATTTTCTTTAGCATTTCCATCTTTTACTATGATTTGTATGGGTAATGTTGAATAACAAAATTGTTTACACCCATTTGAACTTCACGTATCATATAATAAAATTTTAAATCTTAAACATTCATTGAGTGAAGTTTATTATGGATGAATTTGGAATGAATGCATGTTTTTAAAGTGACTCCCAATCATAAGTGTATGTAACAGATAAAATATGTAACGAACAAAATATGAGCCAAAACAAACAATTTAACTTAAAAATTTAAAATTTAAATATTATATTACTTAATATTATTATTTTTTCATATATTTATTTCATAATTTAAATTAATAATTAATTAACATATATATCTTAGATAAATTTATGTTAAAGATGTCAAAAATATCATTTTCGATATGTCAATTCTATGAAATGATATCTCTTAGCATCTTTTATATAAATTTATCTAAAATATATATGTCAATTTTATACACTCCCTTTAAATTTAAAACTAAATAATGCACAATTATAAATATGGCTTGATGTTTAATTTAGAAATCATTATTTAATCAAGGTTTAAGCCACAATCGCTCACTAATTAAACAAACTCAGTAGTGGAAATAAAATGATATTTTATAGTTAACTTGAAGATTCGTGATCTCCATCTATTCTTTGACAATTAAAAGATAATTCATGATGACCACTGGATGTAACAAGGGTTAATTTTTTATTGCCATGGCCACCACTAACACATCATCAAAAATAATTTCATAGTTAAACCCCCCTAAGAATTAAAAAATCATTTATAATTTCTGCTCCATCCCCTCAATATGTTATCCTCCTTCCATGTTGTGCAACCTCCCTCTACCATCTTCCCACTTGCATGCTACATTTAGGAATAAAAAAAATATGTAATGTAATTTGATTTATTAATTTTATATTTATTCAATAATATATTATAATATTGTGGATTTAATATACATGCCAAACATTAAATTTTCATGTTTTTAGAATCCTAATAGATACAATTAATAATGTTCATTGATTAATTGTGACGAACGAAATAAAGACCATTTATAAAAAAAATTAATAGTTTAGATTATTTTGATATTTTTTTTTTCCAAATGATTAGATCTTTTTGTCCATTATTATTAAAAAAACAAAAGTAGTGTGGAAATGTTTTTTCCCATTAATATTATAATATAATGATAGGTCTTACAATAAAAAAATGATTGGTTAAGTTTATTAATAAAATATTATTATATTATATATCATATAATATTATATTTTATGTATTACAATATTATAATGTATAATAAACAATAAAATATGATATTAAATACTATTTATTTTTATACTCTATTTAATATTTAATATTGATATACCTAATTTTTCTTTAGGAAATTCTATTATATACCATCAATCGAACCCTCTCCACATAGTTTAACAATGAAAAAGAAATAATAAAAATTTTGATAGGTTATATTGAATGTTGGTAATATGATAATAGGTTATAATTTATTGTTTCACCACTTCACTAACTCATTTCATTTTGTATTATGTAGTTCATTGCAAAAGGAAGGTATAAGGAGTTCTATTAATGGGTTGCTCTAGGATCCTCCGTCTGAGTAGTTCATTAAGATCAACTTTCAAATCCTTTAGATCCTACAATGTGTGATGGAACTTTTAGAGGAATTATATCTAGGTATCCAAACAAGAAATTATGATGGTGACCATATTTGTTACCAGTGTATTGTCAAGAAAAATAATAATCCCTTCTGTGCTTATAATAACATGGACCCAAGTATACAACCTAAGGTTTTATCCAATCTAACTCAAGTAGATAAATTGCTTATTGCAAGAGTTCATCCAATATTACAAGTAACACATGTGTGTAGTGGGCAATACAAATACAATGGTCACACTATTAGCTTCCCCCAAGATATATCCTTTATTATTATGTACTTATCACATCGACCTGGAAATTTTAACATCTTAGTGTTAATAAGAATTGGATTAGAAAACAAATCATATGATTGCTTTGTAGGTAGATCACATGTCACACAAGCCCTCAATTACAAAATGGAGCATGGCCCCTATTATAAAGACATCC